>JAMXBC010000010.1:90899399-90936899 GCA_024138005.1 Lumnitzera racemosa | reverse complement strand
TTTTCTGCAAGCATAACAATGTAAGGGATGTAGTACATCCTTATTTATATTTTCATGCAGGACAAGTTGTGTAACAAAGAGGTCAGGTATAGGCCCCCCTCTTCATTGTAAAACTTTAACTATTAATAAAATTGGGGCTGGCAACCCCTCCACACCCCCCCGGTACTCGGGTTTTTCCAATAAAAAAAAAACCCTAAACCCTATACCTTAAACCCTAAACCCTAAAACCCGAAAACCCTAAAACACTAAACCTTAAACCCTAAACCATTCGGCGCCGCGCGGAAAAATTCTAGAAAGAGACGCTCTCCCTTCTCTCTAAAAACAAGGAGAGCCCTTTCTTGTGCGATTCAGGTTCGCCGGCCCCTCCGACATTCGAGCAACTCGAAACTAAGCTTTTTTCACTCGCCTAACAAGAATCTAAAGCAGCATTTACCATTTTACCCAACATCTATTCCATTCGAATCAAACTTAGAAAAGGTGGCGAAATTATTAAACTTTAAAAACTTCAAATCCAACTCAAATTCGAAAATCTGGATTTTTTGGCATGATAATCTGGAATGTAACTGCTTAGGTGATGATGAACAATTTGTCCATCTGTCATGCCGCCTAAACAACTCTAATTTTTGTCAAATCACGGCGGTCTATGCAAAATGCTCTAGAACAGGTCGCAAGGATCTGTGGGATGGCTTGGAGTCCATATCTGAGCAAATTAATTGTTCGTGGTTAGTCATAGGGGATTTCAATGTTGTCTTATCACCACACGAGAGTAAAGGCTGCTCAAAAAATGATGAGGGCTCAAGCTTAGACTTTAAGAACTGCATTACCAGATGTCAACTAGCTGATGCTGGGTTTAGAGGCTGCCCATTCACTTGGTCTAGGAAAAAAAATCCATGTTAGGCTAGATAGAGCCCTTGTTAACAATGAATGGACTGTCAAATTTGAAAGCTTCAAAGTAACTCACCTTAATAGAACTTACTCTGACCATGCGCCTCTACTTTTGGAATCATCAAACAAAGTTACAGCAAGGGGCTACAAATTCATATTCTAAAATATGTGGACGAGGCACCATTCCTTCCTCAATTTGGTTGAGAATTCATGGAATGCTGACTGCAACTATCAAGGACTAATTAGATTCCAAATGAAATTACAAAGACTAAAACATTCCCTTACTAAGTGGAACAAAGAGGTGTTCGACAACATTCATAAAAAAGTCAAGGAGGCTAAAGAACATGTTAATGAATTAGAAAAGATGAATATGCTTGATGGAAAGGAAGAATCATATATAAAATTACAGAAAGCTAAAAAGGAACTCCTGGAACTGATTGAACAAGAAGATATTTTTTGGAAACAAAGAGCTAAAGTTAAGTGGTTGAGTGATGGGGACAAAAACACAAAATACTACCATGTTGTTGTTAAAGAAAGGAGAGTCAAGAATGCAATTACGAAAATAAAGGATAATAGTGGTTCTTGGATCGAAGGGGAGGATCTCGGTACTTCTGTTGCAAATTTCTTCAAGAACCTGTTATCAAAAGATCATGAAGTAGAATCCTTTCACTGCCCCAACTGGGTATCCAAGATCATTAGTGAGGAGGAAAATGAGCAGTTGGTTTCTATCCCTACATTTGAAGAGGTAACTAAAGTTATAAAGGAACTGGAAACTGACTCGGAACCTGGGCCAGATGGTTTCGGGGGGAAGTTTTACAAACACTGCTGGGAGATTGTTGGAAAGGACTTTTATGATGCAGTATTAGAATTTTTTTATGGCTCCCCCCTTCCAAGGTTCTACACAGCAGCTATTATAGTCTTAATTCCGAAATCTAATACTCCTACTCAATGGAAAGACTTCCGGCCAATCAGTCTCTGGAACACATCATCCAAAATCTTTTCAAAAATTTTAAGTAACAGATTAAGTGATATTCTCTCTAGAATTATTACCCCTAATCAATCAAGCTTCGTTAAAGGAAGGAACATTCTCGACAATATACTCCTGGCCCAAGAACTACTGTATGACTTAAATAGAAAAGTCAGGGGCGGCAACATTATCATGAAACTAGATATGGAAAAAGCATATGATAGGATGGATTAGGTCTTTCTCTTTTCTATGATGGATAATCTAGGATTCCACTGGAAGTTTACATACATAATTAAAAGGATCCTGTGCAATAGTTGGTGTTCAGTCCTAGTCAATGGGAGGTGCTCAGGTTTCTTTCAATCCACTAGGGGTCTAAGGCAAGGAGATCCTCTTTCCCCCTCACTCTTTATCATTGCTGCAGAATATCTATCAAGGGGTTTGGACTCACTATTTAACAGATTCAGTTCTTTAAGGTTCAGGACATCTTATAATCAGTGGATTTCCCATCTCAGCTTTGCTGATGATTGTATACTTTTCTTGAATGGTGCAACTCCTTCGGTCAAAAAAGTTTTAACATTCCTTAAACACTATGAAAGAGTCTCGGGTCAAAAGATCAATACCCTGAAGAGCTCAATTCTAATTCCTGATAAATTAAATCCATCTAACAAAAGGAAGATCAAAACAATTACTGGGATGAACAAAGGCCACCTTTATTATATCTTGGATGTCCGTTGGTTGTTGGTTCCAAAAAACGACAAGTTTTTGATGCCATCTTCGAAAAAGCTGCAAATAAAATTAATCATTGGTCCTCTCCGTGGTTATCTGCAGGGGGTAGAATCTGTCTAATAAAAAGTGTACTAACTTCACTTCCTCTATTCCTATTCCAAGCCTTTAAACCTCCCATATGGGCTATTAAAAAACTAGAGAGCATGTTTGCTAGTTTTCTTTGGGGAGACTCGAATGAATCCAAATCGACACATTGGGCCTCTTGGGGAAAATTATGTCTTCCCACGAGTGAAGGTGGAATAGGAATTAAATCCATGAGAGAGTTTTCACAAGCCTTGGAAAATAAACTTTGGTGGAAACTAAGGAATGAAAAGTCTATTTTCACATAGTTCATCAGCTCTAAATATCTTAAAGGGAAACACCTAAACGAAATGGTAGCTTCCTTAGATTCTTCTCCCCTCTGGAAAAGGATTCTAAGGGCTAGGGAGTTAGGGGAGAAACATATATATTATGGTTTGGGGTGGGGTGAAATAAGTTTTTGGTATGATCAATGGCACCCATGAGGCCATCTATATCAACTGACAACAGTAACATATCCAAGAATTTTAGTCAAAGACCTTTGGAGTAATAATAAATGGGATATGGACTTAATAGGAAGGATTCTCCCCAGTGAATACAGAGAAGAGATGTTGTCCTTATCCATTACCCAAGGTGTGAAGGACACAGTGATTTGGAAAGAGTCTCCAAATGGTTTATTCTCAGTCTCTAATGCCTGGAACATGATCAGAAGGAGAGACAATGAATCGACTATCTGCTCTCAGTTCTGGAATAAATTTATCCCAACTAAGATTTCATTCTTCATATGGAGAACTGTCAGGGCCTTCATTCCTACGGATGACAAACAACGTGCATGGGGAAGAGTAATGGCTTCTCAATGTGTGAACTGCCTATCAGAATCTGAGTCTGCTAGTCATGTATTCTTAAAATGTAATTTCGCAAGGGATGTTTGGAACGGTATAGGTAGGTTCTTTGGTATTTTACCTTTTCGTAATATTAATCACATAGATGTAATGCTAAAATTTTGGAAAAGTAAGAGTGGAAATATTTCAAATTATATTAGGACATTTGTGCCAGCAATTACTTTATGGCACATCTAGGGTGAAAGAAATAACCGAAAACACAGAAATTCAAGGAAAAATGCAAATGTAATAATTAATGATATTATCAATGATCTATCATTGTTTGGGAAAGCATGCCCTCTATCTATGAAACAAATCAAGGATGATGAATTACTTTTTAGGAACATAACCTATCCTAGGAATAAAGCAATTCGTAAACTCACTACTTGGGATGCTCCTCCCCCCAATGTGCTTAAACTTAATGTTGATGGCAGCCTTGCCAATGGCAGGGGGGGGGGGGGGGGGGGGGGGGAGGTGGATATCTTAAGAGATTCTAAAGGTAAGTTCTTATGGGGATTTGGTTTCAAAACTGAATCTAAGTTCATTGATATTATTGAACTCCATGCTCTTAAAAAAGGTCTAGAGTTATGCAGGAAGTACAATGTAAAGATCATATGCATTGAGACAGACTCCCTGGTTGTGTCAAAATGGCTATCCTCAGAAGTAACAAGGTGGGATGTCTGGAATGATATTTCATGGGCAAGGAAGATGATCAAAGAAGTCAAAGTACAGGTAACACACATCCAAAGAGAAAAGAATGGGGCTGCGGATTGGATAGCCAAGGAGGCTCGGGGGAGGCAAGAGGATTTCACATTGCTCCACTTTGAAGGCTTGTCTCCCGAATTGAAAATAATCCTCAAAAGAGACTTAGATGGTTTGTAGCATTGTAGGAGTTTTTTAACGATTAGTTAAGTTCTTCTCTAAAAATCAATCTCATTGGAAGGGGAGTAGTACTCCCTTGTTTAATTACTACAAACATAACAATGTAAGGGATGTAGTACATCCTTATTTATATTTTCATGCAGGGCAAGTTGTGTGACAAAGAGGTCAGGTATAGCCCCCCTCTTCATTGTAAATATTTAATTATTAATAAAATTGGGGCTGGCGACCCCCACACACCCCCCCGGTACTCGGGTTTTGCCAAAAAAAAAAAACTAAACCTTAAACCCCAAACCCTAATCCTAAACCCTATAAACCCTAAACCCTATAAACCTCAAACCCTAAACCCCAAACCCTAAACTCGAAACCCCAAACCCCAAACCCTAAACCCTAAACCCCAAACCCCAAACCCTAAACCCTAAACCCTAAACCCCAAACCCCAAACCCTAAACCCTAAACCCCAAACCCTAAACCCTAAACCCTAAACCATAAACCCTAAACCCCAAACCCTAAACCCTAAACCATTCGGGCCATTTCTGAAAATTTTCCAAAGTTCGGAAATTTCGAACTCTCGGCATTCTAGCCTGTCTTGATTCTCTGAGCGGTTTTGATTATGCTTGATGACTTTAGTGATTTCTGCTATTCATCTTTAACATTTCCAGTTATCACTAATAGATTGTTGTTAATCATCTCTGTAGATTCTCGATACAACGGAAGTGTCGATTCAACTTCTTGCGGATTTGGCGTTTGGCTATCGAGATCCTTTAGTTATTTAGTTAATAAAGCATTAATAAGATATTATCCTATCCATTTTAGAATTAATTGCAGGATCTCTGGTAGAAGAAGGGATTCGATTATCTATCTCTGGAGGGAGTTGCTTTTCTTATCGTCTTTTCTTTTACTACTGCATTAAGTATTCATTACTCAGGAGTCTTTTGGGGTTCTAATTTTTATTTTCCCTTTCTCCTTTTCTGCACTGAACATCATTTGTATGTACTACTGTCTCTCTGCAAATTGGATTATTTTTCTTGTTTTTGGAAGCACGGCACCGTTCTTACTGCTACATCAGTCAGGGCCCGACTTCTTTCCCTGGTTTCATGGCGGCTACTAAAACATCAGAAAACATGGATGCTGCAACAGGAGATGTTGGCTCCCCTCGCAGCCTCAAGAAGTCTTTTACTAAGGTAGTGGGCTCTCCTGTTACTCATTAAGGACCCATTTTAGGATTGAAGAAGGCCACCATTCTCAAAGGGGAACCTACTGTTTTGCTCAATGAAGAGGAAGTGGATAAACTGTGTTTTCCCCTGAGATATGCTTTAATTGGATCATTCTCATATTCCAGGCCTTCTATGCAAGAAATCCGCGATTTCTTTGTTGCTAGGGGCTTTAAAGGACTGGTTGATTTTGGCCTCATCAATCAGAGACACATCCTCATTCGGCCATCATTGCAAGAGGACTACACCAGGATCTGGGAGAGGTGGACTTGGATGATCAAATCCTCTTTGATGAGGGTGATCAAATGGTCTCCGAGCGCCCACTTCAACAAAGAAAGTCCTGTTACTCCGGTATGGATTTCTTTCCCCAACCTTCTAATTCACTATTATGATAAATCCATGCTTTTTGCTCTTGCATCAGTGTTTAGGGCACCTCTTAAACTAGATGAACCGACAATAAACTTAACTAGGCCTTCTGTGGCTAGAATTCTGGTTGAAGTCGATGTTTTGAAAAAACGCAACGAAAGAATATGGATCGGTACTGAAAAGGAAGGATACTTTCAGCAAGTGGTTTTCAAAAATACTCCTCATTATTGCTTAGGCTGTTATAAAATGGGACACTCCATAGAGAGGTGTAATACCATTTTAGATGCTAACAAAGGTAAGAACAAGGAAATTGCGATTTCAATTCCAGGTAAGGAGGAGATTAAGAATTCTAAAAAAGAAAAACATGGTAAATCCAAACAAATATATGTTCCTAAACTGCCTGTTGAGACGCAGGGAAAAGGTAAAGTTGATTTAGAAGTAGGGGAATGCTCTAAAACGACCCAAAACACAGAGAAAGCGGAGATGAATTATAGGGTGGTGGAAGAGCATTTTCATGACACTGCTGGGGTTGCTCATCATTGTAAAGCCAATGATAACATAGCAGAGCTGCCTTCTCGGGGGGGGATGGGGCTTTTGTGGCTATTGATCCTTCCATAAAATCTGGTTCGGTTCCTCCTGAGGATGATGCTGCTACAACTGGTGATGTTCAACCTGGTCCAAGTACTAGTTCTTTGGAGCAACAGATTGAAGGTAATTCTTGTCCTTCAAATGATTCTCCTTACATATTAAATGGCATTTCAGATGATATCCCAAGCAACGGATCATTTGAGAACTAAGGCAAGGAAGGTGAGCTTGTAAACACAGATGAATATTCGAAAGCTGAATACGACTTAGACTATGATCCAACACCAAAAGTCCTGAAAGGGAAATCAATGGATGACTTGGCTATAAGTACTACAACCATTAATCTAGAAAAGGACAAAGGTGCACACTCTTCTCCTTCATCTCCCAGTCACCGCGAGGTAGGTGGAATTAACTTTACCTCACTTACTGATTTTCCATGAAGTGCATGTATTGGAACATAAGGGGCTTAGCTAATGGTAGGTCTTTGAAATGTTTGCATAAACTGATCATCATATATAAATTGCAGTTGGTTATGATTAGTGAGCCTATGACTTCTAACTGCAACATAGAAAAGGTGGCGAAATTACTAAACTTTAAAAACTTCAAATCCAATGTAAATTCGAAAATCTAGATTTTTTGGCATGATTCCCTGGAATGTAATTGTTTAACTGATGCTGAACAATTTTTCCATCTGTCATGTCACCAAAATAACTCTAGTTACTGCCAAATCACTGTGGTCTACGCAAAATGTTCTAGATCAGGTCGCAAGGATCTGTGGGATGGTTTGGAGACCATATCTGAGCAAATTAACTGCCCTTGGATGGTTTTAGGGGACTTCAATACTGTAATGTCACCACATGAGAGAAAAGGTTGTTCAAAAAATGATGAGGGCTCGAGCTTAGATTTTAAGAATTGCATTTCCAGATGTCAATTAGCTGATGCTGGATTTAGGGGATGTCCATTCACTTGGTCTAGAAAGAAAATTCATGTTAGACTCGATAGAACTCTTGTTAACAATGAATGGACTATCAAATTTGAAAGTTTTAATGTAACTCACCTTAATAGAACATGTTCTGACCATGCACCTCTTCTTGTGGAATTATCAAACAAAGTTATAGGAAGGGGTTGCAAATTCAGATTTCAAAACATGTGGACGAGGCACCATTCCTTTCTTAAATTAGTTGAGTCTTCATGGAAAGCTAAGTGCAACTGTCAAGGACTTATTAAATTCCAAATAAAATTACAAAGACTTAAACATTCCCTTACTAAATGGAATAAAGAAGTGCTTGGCAACATTCACAAAAAAGACAAGGAGGCTGAAGAAAGTGTTAACGAATTAGAAAAGATGAATATGTTTGATCAACAGGAAGATTCATATATAAGATTACAGAAAGCTAAAAAAGAACTACTGGAACTGATTGAACAAGAAGATACATTTTGGAAACAAAGAGCTAAAATTAAGTGGTTGAGTGATGGGGACAAAAACACAAAATACTACCACGCAGTTGTTAAAGAGAGGAGAGTCAAGAATGCAATCTCAAAAATAAAGGATAGCAGTGGTTCTTGGATTAAAGGGGAGGAACTTGGTCCTTCTGCTGCAAATTTTTTCAAGAACCTGCTATCAAAGGATCACGAAGTGGAGTCCTTTCATTGGCCCAGCTGGGTATCCAAGATTATTAGTGAGGAGGAAAATAAGAAGCTAGTTTCAGTTCCAACATTTGAAGAAGTCTCTAAAATTATAAAGGACCTGGAATCTGACTCGGAACCTGGGCCAGATGGTTTCGAGGGGATGTTCTATAAACACTGTTGGGAGATTGTTGGAAAGGACTTCTATGAAGCAGTATTAGAATTCTTTGATGGCTCCCCCCTTCCCAGGTTCTACACAGCAGCTACCATAGTCTTAATTCCGAAATCCAATACTCCTATGCATTGGAAAGACTTTTGGCCAATCAGTCTTTGTAATACATCCTCCAAAATCTTTTCAAAAATCCTATGTAACAGACTAAGTGATATACTTCCTAGAATTATTTCTCCTAATCAATCAGGTTTCGTTAAAGGGAGGAACATTCTCGACAATTTCCTCCTAGCCCAAGAACTTCTGTATGATTTAAATAGAAAAGTCAGGGGTGGCAACATTATCATGAAACTTGATATCGAAAAAGCATATGATAGAATTGATTGGGTCTTTCTGTTTTCTATGATCGATAACTTAGGATTTCACTGGAAATTTACATACATGGTTAAGGGGATTCTGTACAATAGTTAGTTTTCAGTCCTAGTCAATGGGAGGTGCTCAGGCTTCTTTCAATCCACTAGGGATCTAAGGCAAGGAGACCCCCTTTCTCCCTTGCTCTTTATCATTGATGTAGAATATCTATCAAGGGGATTAGACTCCCTCTTTAATAGACTCAGTTCCTTAAGGTTCAGGACATCTTCTCATCAGTGGATTTCCCATCTCAGCTTTGCTGATGATTGTATACTCTTCTTGAATGGTGCAACTCCTTCTGTCACAAAAGTTCTAACATTCCTAAAACATTATGAAAGGGTCTCGGGTCAAAAGATCAATACTCAGAAGAGCTCAATTCTCATTCCTGATAAACTAAAATCATCTAACAAAAGGAAGATTAAAACAATCACTGGGATAAAAACTCAAAATCCTCCACTATTATATCTTGGATGTCCGTTAGTGGTTGGTCCTAAAAAACGACAAGTATTTGATGTCATTTTTGAAAAAGTTGCAAGTAAAATAAATCATTGGTCCTCCCTGTGGTTATCTGCTGGGGGTAGAATCTGTCTCATAAAAAGTGTACTAACTTCACTCCCTCTTTTCCTTTTCCAAGCCTTTAAACCCCCCATTTGGGCTATTAAAAAATTAAAGAGCATGTTTGCTAGCTTTCTTTAGGGAGACTCGAATAAATCCAAATCGACACATTGGGCCTCATGGGGAAAATTATGTCTGCCTTCGAGTGAAGGTGGAATAGGAATTAGGTCTATGAGTGAGTTTTCACAAGCCTTGGAGATTAAACTTTGGTGGAAACTAAGGAATGAAAAGTCTATTTTCTCAGAGTTTATCAGCTCTAAATATCTTAAAGGGAAACACCCAAATGAAATGGTAGCTACCTCGGATTCTTCTCCCCTTTGGAAGAGGATTTTAAGAGCTAGGGAGTTAGGTGAGAAACATATCTACCATGGTTTGGGGAGGGGCGAAATAAGCTTTTGGTATGATCAATGGCATCCACGAGGCCATCTTTTTCAACTGACACCAGTAATATATCCAAGAATTTTAGTCAAAGACCTTTGGATTAATAATCAATGGGACATGGCTTTAATAAGAAGGATTCTCCCCAGTGAATACATAGAAGAAATGTTGTCCTTATCCATTAACCATGGGACTAAGGACACAGTAATTTGGAAAGAGTCTCCAAATGGTTTATTTTTAGTTTCTAATGCTTGGAATATGGTTAGAAAGAGGGCCAATGAATCGGTTATCTGTTCCCTATTCTGAAATAAATTTATCCCTACTAAAATATCATTCTTCATGTGGAGGACTGTCAGGTCTTTCATACCTACTGATGATAAACAATGCGCATGGGGAAGATCTATGGCTTCTCAATGTGTGAACTGTCTAACTGAATGCGAGTCTACTAGACATGTACTTCTAAAATGCAATTTTACAAGGGATGTTTGGGATGGTATTGGTAAGTTTTTTGGAATTTTACCTTTCCCCAATATTTGTCACATAGATGTAATGCTAAAATTCTGGAAAAGTAAGAGTGGTAATATTTCAAATCATATTAGGACATTTGTTCCATCAATTACTTAGTGGCATATCTAGGGTGAAAGAAACAATCGTAAACACAGAAATTTAAGGAAAAATGCAAATGTGATAGTTAATGATATTATTAATGATCTCTTAATGTTTGGGAAGGCATGTCCCCCTTCTCTGAAACAAATCAAGGATGATGAACTACTTTTTAAGAACATAACCAATCCTAGAAATAAAGCAATTCACAAAATCACTGTCTAGGATGCGCCTCCCCCTAATGAGGTTAAGCTCAATGTTGATGGGAGTCTTGCTAATGGCAGGGGAGGGAGGAGGTGTTATCTTAAGAGATTCCAAGGGTAAGTTTTTATGGGGATTTGGATTCAAAACTTCATCTAAGTCTATTGATATTATTGAACTTCATGCACTTAAAAAAGGTCTCGAGCTATGCAGGAAATACAATGTAAAGAACATACGCGTTGAGACAGATTTCCTGGTTGTTTCAAAATGGTTGTCCTCAGAAGTAACAAGATGGGATGTCTGGAATGATATCTCTTGGGCAAGGAAGATGGTCAAAGAGGCCAAAGCATAGGTATCACACATTTTAAGAGAAAAGAATACTGCTGCGGATTGGATAGCCAAGGAAGCTCAAGAGAAGCAAGAGGACTTCACATTGCTCCATTTTGAAGGTTTACCTCTCGAATTGAAAATAATCCTCAAAAAAGATTTAGATGGTTTGTATCATTCTAGTAGCTTTTAATGTTAAGCTCAGTTTTTCAAAAATCATTCCCATTGTAAGGGGAGTAGTACTCTCTTGTTTATTTTCTGCAAATATGACAATGTAACGGATGTAGTACATCTTTATTTAAATTTCTCATGCAGGTCAAGTATTGTAACTAAGAGGTCAGGTATAGGCCCCCCTCTTCATTGTAAAACTTTTAATTATTAATAAAACTGGGGTTGGCAACCCCCCCCACACCCCCCTCCCCCGGTATTCGGGTTTTGCTAAATAAAAAAAAAAAAAACCCTATACCCTATACCCTATACCCTATACCCTATACCCTAAACCCTATACCCTAAACCCTAAACCCTATACCCTAAACCCTATACCCTATACCCTATACCCTATACCCTATACCCTATACCCTATACCCTATACCCTATACCCTATACCCTATACCCTATACCCTAAACCCTATACCCTATACCCTAAACCCTAAACCCTAAACCCTAAACCCATTCGGTGCCGTACAGAAAATTTTTCGGAGAGAGACGCTCTCCCTTCTCTGTAGAATCCAGAACACTCGCTCACTCTCGCGTAGGGGTTGCCGGCCTCGCCTGGGTTTGGGCAACTGGATTCAAGGCTCCAAATCACTCGTCTCATACGGATTAACACTCGCATTCAACAAATCTTTCATTCCTACAGCTCATTCGTGCTAAATCTGAAATCTCCCGAAAGTTCTAAAAGTTTGAACTTTTCGCCGTCTTGCTCAATTCAGTTTTCTGGACGGTTTCAGAGCTTTAATGACTTGCTGCGATCAACTACCCACATTTGTAATGTTTTCTATTGAATTTTGGTGGAATATTTCGTTGTTCTTTTCTGTAGAATCGCGACAGCCAAACAGAGACGTTTCAACTTCTGGCGTTTCTAATTCTTTTCTCCCATTTCGCCTCTTAGGCAAACCTGAGTTTTTTCTGCTTCTCCATCACAAATTAGGCTCTTACTGAGAGATTATTTCGTTCTGTCTAGGCTCTAATTTCTCTGTGCAGATCTAGGGGCTGTCGCTATCACTATCGCTGGAAAGCTATTAAGCGATACATTTTCTCCTCATGCTTGTGCTGTTTTATAACGTATTTAGTAATTCAGGCTTGAGTAACTAGATTTATTTTGGTACTTATCAGATGTTCCATGCGTGATTTTATCTACTATCTTCTTAGATTAAGCTGCTGACTGCATATTGGAAAATAGTTGCTTCTGTTGCTGAACGAAACATCATTTGCTTCCAGTTTAACTTTACTGCAACATATAGGGTCATTGCTAACTTTATACAACTCTTTCAGTCTAATTTTATTTGCATGTTGTTTTGTTGGGTTTCAACAAAAATCAAGTTAAAATTGTACGTGCTTTTGTCGATCTCTTCTTGATATCATGTCGGCTGCTAAAGCTAAAGAAAACATAAATGCAACAAAGATGGATGAAGTTACTGCTGTCTCCCCGCGCAGCTTCAAGAAATCCTTTGTAGAAGTAGTTGGTTCTTCTGTTACTCAACAAGGAACCATCTTAGGTTTGAAAAAGGCTACTACTCTCAAAGGAAAACCAACTGTAATCCTTAATGATGAGGAAGTAGACAAGCTTTGTTTTTCCCTTATATTTGCCTTAATCGGATCTTTCTCATACTCTAAACCCTCTATGCAGGAAATCAAGGAATTTTTTGTTGCCCAAGGTTTTAAAGGTCAGGTGGACTTTGGTCTCATCAATTAGAGGCAAATTCTCATTCGACCATCCATACAAGAGGACTATACTAAGATCTAAGAAAGGAGAACATGGATGATCAAATCCTCTCTGATGAGAGTGGTAAAGTGGTCTTCGAGTGCTCACTTCAACAAGGAAAGTCCCATTGCTCCAGTATGGATTGATTTCCCTAACCTCCCAATCCACTATTATGAAAAATCAATGCTATTTGCTTTAGCATCTGCTTTTGGTACACCTCTTAAACTTGATGAACCCATTGCAAATCTAACTAGGCCATCAATGGCTAGGATTTTGGTTGAAGTGGATGTATCGAAAAAATGTAATGAACGGATTTGGATTGGTACTGAAAGGGAAGGATACTATCAGCATATCGTTTTCGAAAACATTCCTTTTTACTGCTTAGGCTGTTACAAAATGGGGCATTCCATAGAGAAGTGCAATGTCACTTCAGCTTTACACAAAGGAAAAAATAAGGAAACTTCGAAATCAGAAACAGAAAAGGATGTAAATTTGCAATCTAAAAAAGAAAAATCGAGTAAGACCAAGCAAATTTATGTACCTAAAATTGTTGCCGAGACTCAAGGAAAAGGTAAATCTACTATGGAAGTGGGTCAATGTTCGAAAACAGATTTTGACACAGAGAATGCTCCTATTATTACTAATGCAAATGATATGGTAGAATAAGAACACTACACTGATTCTGCTCATGAGAATGAGCATTGTCCTGCCCATGATAAAGCAGCAGATTAGATTATTCAGGTGGGGGATGAGGTTCCTGTGCTGAATCCTGATTCAGCCACAAAAAGTAGTAGGGAACAGCCTGAGGATGATGCCGCTGCATCAGGAGATGCTCCATCTGATCCAAGGGTCAGCCCAATGGAGCCACAGGACAAAGGTAATCCCTGCCCCCCAAATGATATTCCTTCTTCATTAAATGGTATTTCAGACGACATCCCAAGCAACAGATCATTCGAGGATCAAGGTAACGAAGGTGATTTGGAAGATACGGATGAGTACTCAAAAGCCGAATATGATTCAGATTATGATCCAACCCCAAAAGTTCTGAAAGGAAAGTCAAAGGATGATCTTGCTGCAAGCACTTCATCTCATGCTCTAGCGAAGGACAAAGGTACACATTCTTCTCCTTCATCTCCTAAACACCGAGAGGTAGGTGGAACAATCTTTACCTCTATTGCTAATCTACTATGAAGTGCATATATTGGAATATTAGAGGTTTAACTAATGGTAGATCTTTGAAACGACTACATAAACTTATCATTGTAAATAAACTGCAATTGGTAATGATTAGTGAACCTATGACTTCTAGCTGCAACATAGAAAAGGTGGTGAAATTGTTAAACTTCAAAAATTTTAGATCTAACTCAAGCTCGAAAATATGGATTTTTTGGCATGATAACTTGGTATGCAATTGTTTATTAGATGCTGAACAATTTGTCCACTTGTCGTGCTGTTTAAATAACTCTACTTGCTTTCAAATCACTGTGGTTTATGCAAGATGTTCAAGGTCAGGTTGTAAGGACCTTTGGGAAGGTCTAGAGTCTATATCTGATCAAATTGATTGTCCTTGGATGGTATTAGGTGACTTCAATGCTGTTCTGTCACCGTATGAGAGAAAAGGCTGCTTAAAAAATGATGATGGTTCGAGCCTAGACTTTAAGGGTTGCATTACTAGATGTCATTTAGCTGATGCTGGGTTTAGCGGCAATCCTTTCACTTGGTCAAGAAAGAAAACTCACGTTAGGCTGGATAGAGCACTTATCAATAACGAATGGACTATCAAATTTGAGAGGTTTAGTGTTTCTCACCTTAATAAAACATGTTCTGACCATGCTCCTCTTCTTGTGGATTTCTCAAATAAAGTTGTAGCAAGGGGTAGCAAATTTAGATTTCAAAACATGTGGACGAGGCATCATTCCTTCTTAGAATTGGTTGAATCCTCTTAGAATGCTAACTGCAACTATGAAGGACTAGTCAAATTTCAAATAAAATTACAAAGACTTAAACATTCCCTTATGAAGTGGAATAAAGAGGTGTTTGGCAACATTCATAAAAAAGTAAAGGAGGCTGAGGAACGAGTAAATGAACTAGAAAAACTGTATATGTTTGATGAACAAGAAGATTCATACATAAAACTGCAAAAAGCTAAAAAAGATTTGTTGGAATTGATTGAACAAGAAGACATGTTCTGGAAACAAAGATCAAAGGTTAGGTAGTTGAGTGATGGTGACAAAAACACAAAGTATTTCCATGCTGTAGTTAAAGAAAGGAGGGTTAAAAACACAATTTCTAAAATAAAGGATAACGATGGTAACTGGATAGAGGGAGAGGGACTTGGTCCATCTACTGAAAATTTTTTCAAGAACTTGCTAACAAAAGACTTCGAAGTGGAATCATTTCAATGTCTTAGCTGGGTCTCAAAGATGATTAGTGAAGAGGATAATAATATCTCGATTGTTAACCCAACCTTTACAGAAGTAGAATCATAAAGGATCTAGAAATTGATTCTAAACTTAGGCCGGATGGTTTTGGTGGGATGTTTTATAAACACTGTTGGAAGATTATTGGAAACGACTTCTATGAAGCTATATTAGAATTCTATGATGGTTCCCCTCTTCCCAGATTCTATACAGCAGCTACTATTGTTTTAATTCCGAAATCAACGAATCCTACCCAGTAGAAAGATTTTCGGCCGATTAGTCTATGTAACACATCTTCCAAAATCTTTTCAAAAATTCTTTGCAATAGATTAAGCGGTATTCTCCCCAAAATAATTTCTCCTAATCAATCAGGTTTTTTCAAGGGTAGGAATATCCTTGATAATATTCTATTAGCCCAAGAGCTTTTGTATGATCTAAACAGAAAAGTTAGGGGTGGTAACATCATCATGAAACTAGATTTGGAAAAAGCATATGACAAGATAGATTGGGTCTTTCTCTTCTCTATGCTCGACAGTGTTGGATTCTACTGGAAGTTTACATATATGCTTAAGAGAATTCTGTGCAATAGTTGGTTTTCAGTCCTAATTAATGGCCGATGTTCTGGATTCTTTCAGTCCACCAGAGGCCTTAAGCAAGGAGACCCTCTTTCTCCCTCGCTTTTTATCATTGCAGCAGAGTATTTATCCAAGGGATTAGACTCCTTATTTAACAGATTTAGTTCCATAAGGTATAGGACATCCTCCTACCTATAGATTTCTCATCTCAGTTTTGCTAATGATTGCATTCTTTTTTTGAATGGTGCATCTCCTTCTGTTTCTAAGGTTCTAAAATTCCTTAAACAGTATGAAAGGGTCTCGGGCCGAAAGATCAATACCCATAAGAGCTCAATCCTCATTCCTGACAAAATAAAATCAGGCAACAAAAGAAAGCTTAAAACAATCACTGGAATGATTACTCAACCTCCCCCTCTGGTTTACCTAGGATGTCCTCTTGTGATTGGTCCTAAAAAGCGATAGGTATTTGATGCTATTTTTGAAAAAGTTTCACACAAAATTAGTCATTAGACCTCCTTGTGGCTTTCTGCTGGGGGTAGAATCTGTCTCATAAAAAGTGTGTTAACATCACTCCCACTATATCTTTTCCAAGCTTTCAAACCTCCCAAGTGGGCCATTAAAAAATTAGAGAGTATGTTTGCTAGTTTTCTTTGGGGGGACTCAAATGAATCTAAACCGACTCATTGGGTATCATGGGGGAAATTATGTTTCCCCTCGAGTGAAGGTGGAATCGGAATTAGATCCATGAGTGAGTTTTCATAAGCTATGGAGATTAAACTTTGGTGGAAATTCAGGAATGAAAAGACAATTTTCACTTATTTCATTAGTTCAAAATACTTGAGAGGGAAGCATCCAAATGAAATTGTAGCTGCTAAGGATTCTTCTCCCCTTTGGAAGAGAATTCTTAGAGCTAGGGATATAGGTGAAAAGCATATTTATCATGGTTTGGGGAGAGGTGAAATTAGTTTCTGGTATGATCAATGGCACCCTCGAGGTCACCTCTTTCAATTGATACCAGTAATTTCTCTGAGGATTTTAGTCAAGGATCTTTGGGTTAATAATAACTGGGACATGGAGTTACTATAGAGAATTCTCCCCAGTGAGTATAGAGAATAGATGCTGACTTTATCCATTAATAATGAAGCAAAAGATACTGTAATCTAGAAAGAGTCTCCTAATGGTTTATTTTTAGTTTCAAACGCTTGGAATCTGGTTAGAAAGAGGACTAATGAATCTCTTAGTTGCTCTCTTTTTTGGAACAAATTTATTCCTATTAAAATCTCCTTCTTCATGTGGAGGGTAGTCAAACTTTTTATACCTACTAATGATAAACAATGTACATAGGGAAGATCATTAGCTTCCCAATGTGTGAATTGTCTATGGAATGCGAGTCTGCTAGTCATGTACTCTTAAACTGTAGTTTTGCAAAGGATGTTTGGAATGGTCTTGGTAAGTTTTTTGGAATTTTACCTTTTCCTAATATTGCACACATAGATGTAATGTTAAAATTTTGGAACAATTAGAGTGGCAATGTTTCAAATCATATCAGGACATTTGTCCCCTCTATTACATTGTGGCATATTTAGGGTGAAAGAAACAATCGTAAACACGAAAACCAAAGCAAAAATGCAAATGTTCTTGTTAATGACATTATTAATGATTTATTGATGTTTGGTAAGGCATGTTCTCTATCATTGAAAAAAAATCAAAGATGATGAAGTGCTCTTTAAGAGCATATCCAATTCTAGAAATAAAGCAACTCGCAAATTTACTTTCTAGGGTACCCCCCTACTAGTCATGTTAAGTTGAATGTTGATGGGAGTCTCTCTAATGGCAAAGGGGGAGGGGTGGCATCTTACGAGACTCTAAAGGTAAGTTTTTATGGGGATTTGGATTCAAAACGGAATCTAAGTCCATTGATATTATGGAGCTTAAAGCACTAATGAAAGGTCTCAAGCTGTGCAGGAAATTCAATGTAACAAATATAAGCATTGAGACAGATTCTCTTACTGTGTCAAGATGGTTGTCCTCAGAAGTAACACGATGGGATGTTTGGAATGATATCTCATGGGCAAGAAAGATGATCAAAGAGACCAAAACACAAGTATCACACATATTGAGAGAAAAGAATGCTGCTGTGGACTGGCTAGCTAAGGAAGCCCGGGAGATGCAGGAGGACTTTACATTTCTTCGTTTTGTATGCTTGCCTCCCGAGTTGAAAATAATTCTGAAACGAGATTTTGATGGTTTGTATCTTTCAAGTAACTATTAATGTTTAGCTTAGTTTTCTATATTTAATTGTCCTTGTAAGGGGAGTAGTACTCCCTTGTTTAATTTCTGCTGATAATGCACTGTAAGGGATGTAGTACATCCTTATTTAAATTTCTCAGGCAAGTCAAGTATTGTAATCAAGAGGTCAGGTATAGGACCCCCTCTTCCTTATAAAAAATATTTTATGATTAATAAAATTGGGGCTGGCAACCCCTCCACACCCCCCCTCCCCGGTAACACGGGTTTTGCTAATTAAAAAAAAAAAAACCCTAAACCCTAAACCCTAAAACCTTAAAACCCTAAACCCTAAACCCTAAAACTTAAAACCCTAAACCCTTAACCTTAAACCCTAGAACCCTAAAACCCTGGACCCTAAAACCGTAGACCCTAAAACCCTGGACCCTAAAGCCCTAGACCCTAAAACCCTTAAACCCCAAACCCTAAAACCCTAAACCCTAAACCATTCGGCGCTGAAAAAAAAAAGTCTAGAGAAAGACGTTCTCCCTTCTCTCTACATTTCCTTGCGCCCGCTCACTCTTTCTTAGGGGTTACCGGCCTTTTCTAGGCTTAGGCAACCCAAATCAATGTGCTAAACAATCGCCTTGCACGGATTTGAACTTCCCAACAACAAATCTTTCAGAACAACAACTCACTTTAGCAAAATCTACACTTTCTGAAATTCACCACAAGTCCGACTTTTTCGCCTTCTTGGTCGTTTCACTTTCTAGGACATTTTCCAGCCTTAAAGTTTGCTGCGATCACTTACAAACATCATTAAAGGCTACTAATTACTCCAGCAGAACTGTCGTCCTTTTCTTCTCTGCAGAAATCTAACGATTCAAAGACAACATTTCAACTTCTGACGGTTTTTTCTGAATATTTGTATTTCGTTTATTAATTTAGTAATCAAATCTGATTATTCATTTCTTCTATTAATCTTGATTAGGTAGTTTTCGAGATATTATCTTGCCTTTCGTTAGCTTTTGACATTTGTTTGCAAATCTAGGAGATCAACATATCTACTGTTACATTGAAAACTACTTTTCAATAGCTCTTCACTGCCGCATCTAATTTGGCATTGCTGGACTAATTAAGATAATATATTTTATTGATTTCTTTCTCATGTTCTGTGCTGCTTTTGTTTGTAGTAATCTCTGTTAAGAAAGGTTCACTGAGCTAAATTATTGTTCTCTACATTTCTCATTATGTCAAAGTCGTCTGAAAAAGAAATTGCAAACATTTCGAAGGATGATGGAAGACCTGCTGTTTCTCCTCGTAGCTTTAAGAAATCATTTACAGAAGTAGTTGGGTCGAGTGTTTCTCAACAAGGAGCTATATTAGGATAAAAAAAAAGCTACTACTCTCAAAGGAGAATCGATGGTCATTCTCAATGAAGAGGAAATCGACAATCCATGCATTCCTCTTAAATTTGCATTGGTTAGTTCATTATCATATTCCCGTCCTTCTATGCAAGAAATCAGAGAATTTTTTATTGCTAGGGGGTTTAAAGGTCATGTAGAGCTTGGTCTCATCAATCAAAGGCAGATCCTTATCCGACCTACTTTATAGGAAGACTACACTAGGATTTAGGAAAGGAAAATGTGGATGATCAATTCCTACTTCATAAGAGTAGTAAAGTGGTCTCCTTGCTCTCACTTCAACAAGGAAAGCTCCATTGCTCTGATATGGGTTGCTTTTCCTAATCTCCCTATTCACTTCTATGAAAAATCGATGTTGTTTGCTTTAGCTTCGGCCTTTGGAACACCATTAAAACTTGATGAACCTACTACAAACTTATCTAGGCCATCAATTGCTAAGATTTTAGTTGAAGTTGATATATCTAAAATATGTAATGAATGAATTTGGATTAGCACTAAAAGGGATGGATACTATCAACATGTTATCTTCGAAAACCTCCCATTCTATTGCTCAGGCTGCTACAAAATGGGTCATTCCATAGAGAGATGCACTGCTAATTCAGTTGTTCATAAAGGAAAAAACAAGGAACCGTCAAAACCAGAATTAGTGAAGGATGTAAACTTGCAATCTAAAAAGGAAAAATTGAATAAGACTAAACAAATTTATGTTCCAAAAAACTGTTTCTGAGGCTTAGGGAAAAAGTAAATCTTCTTTTGAAGTGGTCCAAAGTTCGAAAACCGATTATTCTTTAGAGAATCCTGCTACTATAGCTAATAAGAGGGAACATGGATCCAAAACTAATAAT
This sequence comes from Lumnitzera racemosa, assembly GCA_024138005.1. Classification (NCBI taxonomy): domain Eukaryota; kingdom Viridiplantae; phylum Streptophyta; class Magnoliopsida; order Myrtales; family Combretaceae; genus Lumnitzera; species Lumnitzera racemosa. The sequence goes on along the minus strand of JAMXBC010000010.1, from coordinate 90,916,574 downwards.
TCTCATGAGAATGAAAACTGTCTTATCAATGATAGTGCAGCAGATCAGGCTCTTCATGTGGAGGGCGGTGCTTCTATGACACATCTTAATTCTGTCAAAAAAAATTAATAAGGAACTGTCTGGTGATCTCGCCACTACAGCAAGAGATCCTCCTGTGGATTCCGAAGTTTTGCAGAACCAAGGTAATTCCTCTCTCTCAGATGATATACATTGTTCAATTAATGGTGTTTCAGATGACATCCCAAGTAATGGTTCATTCGAGGGACAAATTAAGGAAGTTGAGTTGGATGAATCGGATGAATCTTCACAAGCTGAATACGACTCTGATTATGATCCAACTCCAAAAGTAATGAAAGGAAAATCAAAGGATGATCTTTTTGTAAGCATTTCAACTCATTCTCTTGTGAAGGATAAAGGTACACACTCATCTCCTTCATCTCCTAAACACGACGGGGTAGGTGAAACAATTTTTGCCCCTACTACAAATCTATCATAAAGTGCATGTTATGGAATATTAGAGGCTTAGTTAATGGTAGGTCTTTGAAACGACTACATAAACTCTCTATTATACATAAACTGCAACTGGTAATGATCAGTGAACCTATGACTTCAAGTTACAACATAGAAAAGGTGGCGAAATCCTTAAATTTTAAAAACTTCATGTCTAATTCAAACTCGAAAATTTGGATTTTTTGGCATGACAGTTTGGTATGTAATTGTTTGTTGGATGCTGAACAATTCCACCACTTGTCGTGCTACTTAAAATCTAACTCTACTTCTTTCCAAATTACTGTTGTATATGCAAAATGTTCAAGGTCAAGTCGTAAGGACCTATGGGGAGGACTAGAGTCCATTGCTGGTCGAATTGATTGTCCTTGGATGGTCTTAAGTGATTTCAATGCTGTTCTATTGCCGCATGAAAGGAAAGGCTGTGTGAAATATGATGCTGGATCGATCCAAGACTTTAATGGATGTATTGCTAGTTGTCATCTATCTGATGGTGGATTTATTGGTAATCCGTTCACTTGGTCAAGGAATAAAATTCATGTTAGGTTGGATAGGACACTGATTAATGCTGAATGGACTTCCAAATATGAGTTCTTTAGTGTTTCCCACCTTAACAAAACATGTTCTGATCATGCCCCTCTTCTTGTGGACTTTTCAAATAAATTAACAAAAGGGGGGAAGTAAATTTCGATTTCAAAACATGTAGACTAGGCATCATTCTTTCATAGAATTTGTTGAATCCTCATGGAATGTTGATTGCAATTTTAAAGGCCTAATTAAATTTCAACTAAAGCTACAAAGACTTAAACATTCTCTTATGAAGTGGAATAAGGAGGTGTTTAGAAACATACTCAAAAAAGTAAAGGAGGCTGAGGATTTAGTAAATGATCTAGAAAAGTCTTATATGCTGGACGGTCAGGAAGAATCCCATATAAAATTGTAGAAAGCTAAAAAAGAATTATCGGAATTGATCGAATAGGAAGACATGTTTTGGAAACAAAGATCAAAGGTTAGGTGGTTAAATGATGGTGACAAAAACACAAAGTATTTTCATGCTGTAGTTAAAGAAAGGAAAGTTAAAAATACAATCTCTAAAATAAAAGACAACAATGGTAACTGTGTTGAGGGAGATGAACTTAGTCCATCTGCTATCAATTTTTTCAAGAACTTGTTAACAAAAGATTTTGAAGTTAATTCATTTCAATGTCCTAGCTGGGTGTCGAAAAGGATTAGTGAAGAGGATAATAATATGCTGACTGCTATCCCAACATTTGAAGAAGTTACAAATGTCATCAATGATCTAGAAATTGATTCTAAGCCTGGACCGGATGGCTTTGGTAGGCTATTCTACAAACATTGCTGGAAGATTATTGGTAAGGATTTTTATGAAGCTATAATAGAGTTTTATGATGGTTTTCCTCTTCCTAGGTTCTATACTGCAGCCACCATTGTTTTAATTTCGAAATCAATGAATCCCACCCATTGGAAAGATTTTCAGCCTATTAGTTTATGCAACACATCTTCTAAAATCCTCTCAAAAATTCTATGCAATAGGTTAAGTGTTATGCTCCCTAAAATAATCTCTCCTAATCAATCGGGCTTTGTTAAAGGTAGGAATATCCTTGATAGCATTTAACTGGCTCAAGAGCTTATGTATGACTTAAATTGTAAAGTTAAGGGTGGTAACATCATCATGAAACTAGATATGGAAAAAGCATATGATAGGATTGATTGGGTCTTCCTTTTCTCTATGCTTAACAGTATTGGCTTCCATTGGAAATTTACCTATATGGTTAAGAGAATTTTATGTAACAGTTGGTTTCCAATCCTAATTAATGGTCAATGTTCTGGATTCTTTCAGTCCTCCAGGGGCCTTAGGCAAGGAGATGCTCTATCTCCCTCACTCTTTGTAGTTGCAGTAGAATATTTATCTAGGGAACTAGACTTTCCGTTTAATAGATTTATTTCTATAAGGTATAGGACATCCTCCCCTAAGTGGATTTCTCATCTCAATCTTGTTGATGACTGCATTCTATTTTTGAATGGCACCTCTCCTTCTGTATCTAAGGTGTTAGGCTTCCTTAAGCAGTATGAAAGGGTCTCGGGTCAAAAGATCAATAACCATAAGAGCTTTATTCTTAATCCAGACAAAATGAAACCCGGTATCAAAAGAAAACTTAAAACAATCTCTGAAATGAATATTCACTCACCTCCTCTTGTTTATTTAGGTTATCCTCTTGTGATTGGTCCTAAAAAAGGTCAAGTCTTTAAACTACTTTTGAAAAACTTGCTCATAAGATTAATCACTGGACCTCTCTATGGCTTTCTGCTAGGGGTAGGATTTGTCTTATAAAAAGTGTGTTAGCATCACTTCCATTATATCTCTTCCAAGCTTTCAAACCTCCTAAGTAGGCCATTAAAAAACTAGAAAGTATGTTCGCTTGTTTTCTATGGAGGGATTCATCTGAATCTAAAGCGACCCATTGGGCATCATGGGGGAAATTATGTCTCCCCTCGAATGAAGGCAGAATTAGAGTTAGATCTATGAATGATTTCTCACAAGCTATGGAAATTAAAATTTGGTGGAAATATAGGAATGAAAAGACAATTTTCTCTAATTTCATTAGCTCAAAATATTTGAGAGGGAAGCATCCAAATGAAATTGCAGTTTCTAAGGACTCTTCTCCCCTATGGAAAAGAATTCTAAGAGCTAAGGATATGGGTGAAAAACATATTCATTATGGGTTAAGGAGAGGTGATGTAAGCTTCTGGTTTGATCAATGGCATCCTCGTGGTCACCTCTTTCAATTGGTTCCTATTACTTTCCTTAGGATTTTAGTGAAGGATCTTTGGGTTAATAATAACTGGAACATGAATTTACTACAGAGAATTCTTTCCCTTGAGTATAGAGAAGCGATGATGACCTTATCCCTTAATAATGAAGTAAAAGATACTGTCATCTGGAAAGGTTCCTCCAATGGTATATTCTCAGTATCTAATGCTTGGAATTTGGTTAGGAAGAAGTCTAATGAATCTTTTAACTGCTCCCTCTTTTGGAACAAATTTCTACCTATTAAAATCTCCTTCTTCATGTGAAGGGCAGTTAGATCTTTTATTCCTACTGACGATAAACAATGTGTATGGGGAAGATCAATGGCTTCCCAATATGTGAATTGTCTAAAAGAATGTGATTCTGCTAGTCATGTCCTTTTAAGTTATAGTTATGCAAAGGATATTTAGAATGGTCTTGGTAAGTTTTTTGGAATTTTACCTATTCCTAATATCTCGCACATTGATGTAATGTTAAAATTTTGGAAAAACAAGAGTGGTAATATTTTAAATCATATCAGGATTTTTGTTCCTTCCATTACATTGTGGCATATTTGTGGTGAAAGGAATAATCGTAAACATAGAAATCAAAGCAAAAATGCACATGTGCGTATAAATGACATTATTAATGATTTACTTATGTTTAGTAAGGCTTGTCCTCTATCATTACGACAAATCAAGGATGATGAGGTGCTCTTTATGCGCATCTCAATTTCAAGAAATAAAGTAACTCGTAAGTTTGTTTCATGGGTTGCACCACCCCGCCCCCGCCCTCCTAATTATGTTAAACTGAATGTTGATGGGAGTTACACCAATGGTAAAGGGGGAGGGGGAGGCATCTTGAGAGATTCTAAAGGCAATTTTCTATGGGGCTTTGGATTTAAAATGAATTCCAAGTCCATTGAAATTATTGAGTTAAAGGCACTAATGAAAGGTCTCGAGTTGTGCAAGAAATTTAATGTTTCAAATATAAGTATTAAGACAGATTCCCTTACTGTGTCAAGATGGTTGTCCTCAAAAGTGATACGACGGATGTTTGGAATGATATTTCATGGGCAAGAAAGATGATAAAAGATACCAAATCACAGGTACAACATATATTCAGAGAAAAGAACACTGCTATGGACTGCTTAACTAAGGAAGCTCAGGAGACTCAAGAGGATTTCACCTTACTTTATTTGGCTAGTTTACCCTTTGAGTTGAAAAGCATCTTGAAACGAGATAATGATGGCTTATCTCTATCAAGAAACTATTAATATATTGGTTTAGATTTTATTCCTTTTCTATATAAGGGGAGTAGTACTCCCTTGTTTATTTTTAGCTGATATTGAACTGTAAGGGATGTAGTACATCCTTATTTATTTTTACAGGTAGGCTCAAGTATTGTAATCAAAGAGGTCAGGTATATGCCCCCCTCTTCTTTGTAAAAATTATTTTATGATTAATAAAATAGGGGCTGGCAACCTCCCCCCCCAGTAACCCGGGTTTTGCTAATAATAATAAAAAAAAAACCCTAAAACCCTAAACCCTGAACCCTATAAACCCTAAACCCTAAAACCTACCTTAAACCTAAAACCCAAAACCCCAAACCCTGAACCCTGAACCCTAAACCCTAAATCCTAAACCCTAGACCCTAAACCCTAAACCCTAAACCGTAAACCCTAAATCCTAAACCCTAACCCATTTTCGGCAACGAAAAAAATTTTAGAGGGAGAAGCTCTCCGTTCTCTCTACATTTCCCTTGCACTCTTTTGCTCTCTCTTAGGGCGTTACCGGCCTATCTTAAGCTTTGGCAACCTGATTCAAGGCTCTAAACAATCGCCCTGCACTGATTTGGCTTCCCATAACATCAAATTCTTCAAATTTACCTCCCATTTCTCCTAAATCTGCAAATTGTTAATTTTTCTATAAATTTGAACTTTTCATTTTCTTGGTCGCTTAGGTTCCTTTATTGGTTTTTTCAACCTTATAGTCTTTTTACGATCACTATTCCATAGACTATTAATGGCTATTCATTTTTTCCATTAGAATTTAATCATTTCATCATTTGATTTTCTTCGCAAATCTGGGTCGTTTCACCTTCTCCCTTTTTTTTTTTTGCTTATTTTCTTTCACTCTTTCTTCTCTTTGACAAATCTGAGTACTTATTGTTTTACTTTGAATTTATTCAGGTGTTTTCTGTGCGATTATCACTCTCTTCTCTCCTTATCTGCTGCTGTTTGTTTTGCAGATCTAGGAGTCTGTCGTCCGTATTGCTGCATCGAAGTTTCATTTCCTACCATTTGGCTAGTTTTGTTAATATTGGTTGCTGCCTATTCCAATTTAACACTTATTCTCCTTTTCTTTCATTATCTTTAATCTGTCTGTGTAAAATTGCATGCCATTTAACAGATCTAGAATATTACTTAGCTGTTTCTAATTATTTATATTGATTTCCTTCTCATATTACATGCTATTCTTGAATATTATTGTATTTTGATCTTTCTTTCTACCATGGCAAACTCTAATGGTAAAGAAATGGCAGATATGTCGAAACTGGATGGAGGATCTATTGTTTCTCCTCGTAACTTTAAGAAATCTTTTGCTCAAGTGGTTAGATCTAGTGCTCCTCAACAAGGAGCTATTCTAGGAATGAAAAAAGCTACAACTTTCAAAGGAGAACCAGCTTTTATTCTTAATAAATAGGAAATTGACAATCTTTGTCTTCCTCTTATATTTGCTTTGGTTAGTTCTTTCTCATATTCTAAACCATTAATGCAGGAAATCAGAGAATTTTTTGTTGCTAGGGGTCTTAAAGGTCATGTGGAGGTTAGTCTCATCAATCAAAGACAAATCCTTATCCAATCAACTCTTCAAGAGGACTATACGAGGATTTGGGAAAGGAGAATGTGGATGATTAATTCATCCTTGATGATAGTGGTTAAATGGTCTCCTTGTGCTCATTTTAACAAGGAAAGTTCCATTGCTCCGATATGGGTTGCTTTCCCTAATCTTCCTATTCATTTTTATGAAAAATCTATGTTGCTTTAGCTTCAGCTTTTGGGACACCATCAAAAGTTGATGAACCTACTGCAAATTTATCTAGGCCATCAATTGCTAGGATTCTGGTTGAAGTTGATGTCTCTAAAAAATGTAAGGAATAGATTTGGATTGGTACTGAAAAGGATGGATATTATCAACATGTTGTTTTTGAAAATTTTCCATTTTACTGCTCTGGTTGCTTCAAAATGGGTCATTCTATTGATAAATGCGTTGCTAATTCATTTCTTCATAAAGAAAAAAAAAAACAAGGAACTATCGAAAATAGGATCAGTGAAGGATGTAAACTCTCAACCTAAGATGGAAAAATCGAATAAGCCTAAACAAATTTATGTCCCTAAAGTCATTGCTAAGGTTCAAGGAAAAGGTAAATCTACTGTTAACTTGGAACAATGCTTGAAAACAGATACTACTCATGAGAATGGTTGTTGTCCTATTAATGATAGTGCAACTAATAAGGTTGTCCCATTTCAAGTGGCTGGAGATGCTTCTTTGGAGCATTCTGATCCTATTACACAAATCAACAAGGAACAAAACAATAACGATCTCCCTCCTATTTCATTAAACATTCCTTCAGGACCTGAAATTAACTTCAAGGAGTCACAAAACAAAGGTAATTCTTCTCTTCCAGATGATAATTTTTGTTCTACAAATGGTGTTTCAGATGACATTCCAAGCAATGGGTCATTCGATGGACAAATCAAGGACTGTCATCTGGAATTTGATTTGGATGAATCAAGTGAAACTTCAAAATCCGAGTATGACTCTAACTATGATCCTACTCCAAAAGTCATGAAAGGAAAATTAAAGGATAATCTTTTTGTAAGCATTCCAAATCGTTCCCTTGCTAAAGAAAAAGGTACGCATTCATTTTCCCCCTCTCCTAATAACCATGGAACAGGTGAATCAATTTTCGTCCCTCCTTCTAGTTCATCATTAAGTGCTTGTTCTAGAACATTAGAGGTTTAGTTAATGGTAGATCATTGAAACGTCTTCATAAACTCTCTATCATTCATAAATTGCAAATGACAATGATTAGTGACCCTATGACTTCGAGTTGCAACATTGATAAGGTAGCAAGATCCTTAAACTTTAAAACTTCATATCTAACTCAAACTCTAAAATTGGGATTTTTTGGCATGACAGTTTAATCTGTAATTGCATGATTGATGCTAAGCAATTCCTCCATGTATCGTGCTGTTTAAATTCCTTTTCTTCTCCCTTTTACATTTCTGTAGTGTATGCAAAATGTTCAAGAATATGTCGTAAGGATCTATGGGGAGGATTGGAGTCCCTTGCCGATCAGATTGATGGTCCTTGGATGGTTATAGGTGAATTTAATGTTGTTCTTTCCCCTCATGAAAGGAAAGGCTGTGTGAAAAATGATGCTGGTTCGATGCAAGATTTTCAAGGGTTTCTTCCTAATTGTCACTTCTCTGATGTTGGATTTTCTAGTAATCCATTTACTTGGTCGAGGAATAAAATTCATGTTCGGTTGGATAGGGCCCTAATTAATGCTGAATGAACTTCCAAATTTGATTTCCTCAGTGTCTCCTACCTTAACAAAACATGTTCTGATCACACTCCTCTTCTTGTAAAGTTTTCAAATAAATAAAAAAAAAAAGGATCTAAATTTGGATTTCAAAATATGTGGACCAAGCATAACTCCTTTATAGAATTCATTGAATCCTTTTGGAATGTTGAATGCAATTTTAAGGGTCTTATTAAATTTCAACTAAAGCTTCAAAGACTTAAAAACTCTCTTATAAAGTGGAATAAAGAGGTTTTTGGAAACATACATAAAAAAGTAACAGAGGTAGAGGATCTTGTAAACGGTCTTGAAAAGACTTATATGCTAAATGGTTAGGATGGTTCTTATATAAATTTGCAAAAAGATAAAAGAGAATTAATGGAATTGATCGAATAGGAGGATATGTTTTGGAAACAAAGATCAAAGGTGAGGTGGTTAAACGATGGTGATAAGAACACAACGGATTTTCATGCCGTAGTTAAAGAAAGGAGAGTTGAAAACACGATCTCTAAAATAAAAGATAACAATGGCTCTTGGATCAAAAGGGACGCTCTTGGTCCATTTGTTGTTAATTTTTCTAAGGATCTGTTAACTAAAGATTTAGAAGTTGAATCATTTCAGTGTCCTAGTTAGGTGTCGAAAATGATTAGTGAAGAGGAGAATAACATGTTGACTGCTGTCCTATCCTTTGAAGAAGTTTGTAATGCCATCAATGGTCTTAAGATTGATTCCTAGCCTGGGCCGGATGGCTTTAGCGGATTATTCTACAAATCTTGCTGGAAGATTATCGGTAAGGACTTTTATGAAGCTATACTAGAATTTTTTGACGGTATACCCCTTCTTAGGTTTTATACTGCAACTACCATTGTCTTAATTCCTAAGTCTTCTAATCGTATCCATTGGAAGGATTTTCGGCCTATAAGTTTATGTAATACATCCTCAAAAATTTTTTCAAAACTTCTCTGTAATAGGCTAAGCGTCATTCTCCCTAAAATCATTTCCTCTAATCAATTTGGCTTTGTTAAAGGTAAGAATATCCTTGATAACATTCTTCTGGCTCAAGAGCTATTGTATGATTTTAATCACAAAGTTAGGGTTGGTAATATCATCATAAAACTTGACATGGAAAAAGCACATGATAGGATTAATTGGGTTTTTCTTTTTTCTATACTTGATAGTATTGGTTTCTATTGGAAATTCACTTATATGGTTAAGAGAATTATGTGTAACAGTTGGTTTTCAGTTCTTGTTAATGGCTAATGTTCTGGTTTTTCCCATCCTCTAGGGTTTTAAAGCAAGGAGACCCCCTCTTCCCTTCCCTCTTTGTCATTGCAGTAGAATATTTATCTAAGGGATTGGACTTTTTATTTAATAGATATGGTTCTATCAGGTATAGGACATCCTCTCCTTTATGGATTTCTCATCTTAGTTTTGCTGATAATTGTATTCTTTTTCTTAATGGTGCTTCTCCTTCTATTGCAATGGTGTTAGGTTTTCTGCATCAGTATGAGAGGGTCTCGGGTCAAAAGATCAATAATCATAAGAGCTCCATTCTTATTCTTGATAAAATAAAACCTAGTATCAAAAAAAAAAAAGCTTAAAACCATCTCTGGAAGGAATATTCACTCACCTCCTCTTGTTTACTTGGGTTGTCCTCTTCTGATTGGCCTTAAGAAACGTCAAGTTTTTAATACTATTTTTGAAAAAGTTTCCCATAAGATTAGTCATTGGTTCTCTCTTTGGCTTTCTACTGGAGGTAGTATTTGCCTCATAAAAAGTGTGTTAGCATCATTACCCTTATATCTTTTCCAAGCTTTTAAACCTACTAAATGGGCCATTAAAAAATTAGAAAGCATGTTCACTAGTTTTCTTTAGGGGGATTCATCTGAATCTAAAGCGACTCATTGGGCTTCATGGGGGAAATTATGTTTCCCCTCGAATGAAGGTGGGATTGGGGTTAAATCTATGAATGATTTCTCAAAAGCTCTTGAGTTTAAAATTTGGTGGAAATTTAGGAATGAAAAGACAATTTTCTCTGATTTCATTAGTTCAGAATATTTGAAACGAAAGCATCCTAATGAAATTGTAGCTTCTAAGGATTCTTCTCCTTTATGGAAAAGAATTATTAGATCTAGGGATATGTGTGAAAAATACATTTACTTTGGGTTAGGGAGAGGTGATGTAAGCTTCTGGTTTAATCAATAGCATTCTCATGGTCACCTCTTTCAATTGGTTTCTATTTCTTTCCCCTGAATTTTAGTGAAGGATCTTTGGGTTAATAATAGCTGGAATATGGATTTACTTCAAAGAATTCTCCCTTTTGAGTATATAGAAGAGATGCTGACCTTATTTCTTAATAGTGATGTAAAGGATACTGTCATTTCGAAAGGTTCCCCTGATTGTATGTTGTCAGTGTCTAATGTTTGGAATCTTGTAAGGAAGATGTCTAATGAGTCATATAATTGTTCTCTCTTTTGGAACAAGTTTTTGCCTATCAAAATCTCCTTTTTCATGTAGAGGGCAATTAGATTATTTATTCCCTCTTATGTTAAACAATATACATGGGGAAGATCCATGGCTTCCCAATGTGTGAATTGTTTTAAAGAATGTGAGTCTGATAGTCATGTCCTTTTAAGTTATAGTTATGCAAAGGACATTTGAAATGGTCTTGCTAGGTATTTTGGCATTTTACCTATTCCTAAGATCTCACAAATTGATGTGATGTTAAAATTCTAGAAGAGTAAGAGTGGTAATATTTCAAATTATATAAGGATTTTTGTTCCTTCCATTACCCTGTAGCATATTTAGGGTGAAAGGAATAATCGTAAACTTAGAAATCAAAGTAAAAATGCACATGTGCTTATCAATGTTATTGTTAATGATCTGTTTATGTTAGGTAAGGCTTGCCCTCTTTCTATGCAACAAGGATACCGAGATGCTTTTCAAGAACATCTCCATTTTTAGAAAAAAAGCAAGTTGTAAGTTAGTTTCATGGGTTGCCTCCCCTCTTAATACTGTTAAACTGAATGTTGATGGGAGTTTTTCCAATGGTAAAGGGGGTAAAGGGTATTTTGAGAGATTCTAAAGGTAACTTTATATGGGGTTTTATATTTAAAACAAACAATAAACCTATTGAAATTATTGAATTAAAGGTGCTAATGAAAGGTCTCCAGCTTTGCAAGAAATTTAATGTTTCAAATATATGTATTGAGACAGATTCCTTAATTGTGTCAAGATAGTTGTCTTCAGAAGTGACAAGGTGGGATGTTTGGAATGATATCTCATGGGCAAGAAAGATGATAAAAGATACAAAAGCATAGGTTCGCCATATATTGAGAGAAAAGAATATTGCTGCTAACTGGTTAGCTAAGAAAGCTCGTGAGACTCAAAAGGATTTCACTTTTTTTTTATTCTTCTCTCTTGTCTTCTGAGTTGAAAAGCATTTTGAAACTTGATAGTGATGGTATGTCTCTCCCTAGAAACAATTAGTTTATTGTTTTTGATATTTCCATCTCCTATGTAAGGGGAGTAGTACTCCCTTGTTTATGTTTTGCTGATCTTGAATTGTAAGGGATGTAGTTCATCCTTATTTATATATATAAGCAAGTTTAAGTATTGTAATTAAGAGGTCAAGTATATGCCCTCCCAACTAGTATCCTCGGGTTTTTCCAATTAAAAAAAAAAAAAAAACCCTAAACGCTAAAACCCTAAACCCTAAATCCTTAAAACTTAAACCCTAGACCCTGAACCCTGAACCTTAAAACGCTAAACCTTAAACCCTAAGTACCAGCATAAGATCTACAATAGCATTTAACCAAGAACTTAAGAGAATAAGCTTCTATTTCTATTGGAAGTACCCTAGATGTGCAGTTGCCACGTATCCCAAACCAACATGAAGGAAATTGCTTCTCTAATCGTTGTTTTCTTTGAATTTTCATTTTTACCCTTTTATATTCCTTATACATTGCTTCTTTTAGATATTATCCTTTTTTATCTTTTCCATTTTAAGCAAGTTACCTTAATTTTTCGAACATGAATACCTGCTGTACATATAACTACAAAATACATTATCAACTTATCATCAATATACGAAATATTCTCCTTTGCGAACATTGATCTCATTAAGTTGTTCACTCTTTCACTCTTATCCTAACCCTTAAGCAAGGCTAAGTAATTAGTAACCTCATCGAACCATCTTGTACATCATATTAAGTTATACCATGAGTCCTTGAAAGTTCCTTGGTGCGTCACATCCTTAGAGCTGTCCGTGGGTCTACTTGTTTATTTTCCCTATCGTTGCCCAATCTTTCATCTCATCCTCTAAGCTTAGACCCATCCCTGTGACCAACTATAGCTATTCTTGGCATCAATCTGCATCATCTCAGTATCAAAAAGGAGGTTTTATTTGAGTAAGTTATCTTTCAAATTTTGTGAAATAGAGTTTGTTGTGTTAGTGCACTGAAGTTGTGTAACAATTCACCAAAGTGTTCGAGTAAGTAAGTAGAGTATAGCGGTTTACTTTCGTGCATACTTTATTTTTGCCCTATTTCAAAATACGAAAACAAAGTAAGTTTCAATTAGGTTTATTGTTCGTTAGCGTAGTGTTGTATTCTATGGGATAATTAAGCGTACGTGTGGGAGAGTATGTGTGTTGTCTAACTTGGAGGAAAGGTTTATTGTGCCTTAGTTTCAAAGTTTGTTAACTAAGCCTATTGAGGAAAAATGATGGATCCTTGTCTTAATGCCGGTATTAAGGATGACAATAGTAATGTTGTCTACCATGGCCGATAGCCTTAAGACACCCCTAAAAGCATAGACGATAAACTTGATGAGGTAGCTAACCTCTTAGTCAACTTGACCAAAGCCATTCATGCAATGGTCTATAGACTAGCTGAGGTCATGCAAATACCCTACAAGCTACTCAACCTGCTAGAGGACAGATTCCAGCTCAATAAGCTCAAGGTGGAAGATTAGGAGGGCAAGTACAAAGGAGGATTGACTTAGGAGATCTACAAGAAGATGGAGAATAAGAATTTGAAGAAGAAGAGTAAGCTTGAATACCTTGAGCTACCAACCATGCAAAGCTTCAGATTTCAAGCTTCAATCGTTCTGGAAATGCAAATGAATATTTAAACTAGGAGGAGAAAGTTGAACGTATTTTTTATTATTATCAATATGAGAACCAATAGAAAGTAAGGACTGCTGCTATCGAATTCTCAAGTTATGCCGCAATATAGTGGAAGAACTTCCAAATCCTAAGAAGATGAGAAGGATATAAAGAAGTAAATACTTAGCCTGAAATGAAAAGAATACTTAAAAGCATATTTGAGCCGGATACCTAGTTGCAAGATACTTTTGCTTGGCTTTAAGAGTTAAGACAAGGAGGCTGAACCGGTGATGAATACATTTAAGAATTCTAAATGCTCATGAATCGCTATGAAGTGGATGAGCTATCAGCTAAAACAATGTCTAGGTTCCTTACTGAATTAAAAAGCAATATCTAAGACATTGTGGAATTTCAACAGTTCACCACATTAGATAAGGTTATAAAGATAACCCAACAAGTGGAGAGGTAAAGTGCTGACCTAACCCCCAACGAGCCGACCTATTCAGTCAAGCCGACCTATTTAGGGAGGTTCCTAAACCCAACTAAGCGTTAAGCTGACTAAGGGGACAAATGCCGAAAAGGTACACAAGGGCAGACTCAATGGTAAAGTGTCGACAAGATCATATGAGAGGTAATAAGGATTTGGGAGGAAGATAAGCTAGATCAAGTGCTTCAAGTATCAAGTGGTGTAAACCGTAACCAAGAATAGACAAGGCCGGTCGCTAGATAGTTCTAAGCTTGTAAAAAGATCGAAAAGGGGTTAATGGGGAAAGGTACAAAAAGAGTGACAAAGACGAATGAAATAGTAAGCAAAAACCCACGAACAATTCCAAAGAATATGACGCACCAAAGGAACTTTTGAGGACTCATGGCACAATTCGATATGACATACGAATTAGTCCAGTGAGGATACTCACCACCTAACCTTGCTTAAGGGAAAAGATAAGAGTGATGCTGAGAATAAACAAGCAATATTTACACAAAGAAGAAAATACTAAAGTGTATTGAAGGTAATCTAATCTGTTACAACTACAAGTACAAAGGTATTTATACCCATGAGTTAGGACAACTTACCCAAAAGGGAAAAGAAAATAAGAACATTTCCTAAAGAAGCAATGTACGTGATACAAGAGGGTAAAAATGAATATACAAGAAAATCAATTATTAGTGCTACAGATTCTTCATACAATATTGTACATATAGTAATGCTGCATTGGTAAGGTTGTTAAGGGATACAGACAAAAAGTACAAATGAGTAAGCTTATCCGAGTAAGAATAGCTTAGTCAATCCGGATTCTCTATCTCTTGGCCTCTCAGCAAGGATGATGCCGATTAATTGGTCGACTCGGCATTAGAGTAGTCATCAACTGGGCATAACATAGAATAAAGGGTGGTCATTCAGTACGACATTAAAAGTAACTCAACAAGTAAGTACTCAACCTTAATAGGGGTTGGTTGAAACATAAGGATTCGTTGTGCCAACCCTTCTAGTCCTTGGGTTCAATTTTGGGTCAAAGGTCTCATATCTTGATTCCCATCACTCCTTCCGAGTTGTTTTGGATTTAGGATCAATTCCAAACGGTATTCGCTCAGTTCTCTATCAAGGTAATATGGACTGAGGTCAGCAATGCTGAAGGCATTAGAAACCACGTAGGCCTTAGGTAATTCCAACCTGTAAGCATTGTCACTAATTTTCTACAAGATTCTAAAAGGCCCTTTCATTCTTGTAGATAATTTGTTCTTCCTCTTGTTTGAAAACTACTCATTACTGAAGTGTAACCATACCAATTCTCTCGACTGAAATTGTTTGGCTAACTTACCCTTGGTCCTTTCTTGCATTCTTCTGGCAACTTAGTCAATAAGCTAAGTGACATTATAGATGTGCTGAAGAGATCGTACTCTAGTCGAGGCGTCAGGGTCCTTTTGCCTAGGTGCTAGTACAAGGGCGTAGTTAAAGGGAAACTCAGGATTGTATCTATAGACCACCTCGAAGGAAGTTTGCTTAGCGGTATCATGTACAATCCGATTATAGGTGAATTCGACCACTGGCAAATAGACATGCCAATCAGCTAAGTTCTTGCCTATTGCAGTTCAAAGTAGTAACCCTAAAGTACAATTAACTACATCTATTTAGCCATCAGTTTAGGGGTG
Organism: Lumnitzera racemosa; assembly: GCA_024138005.1. NCBI lineage: Eukaryota > Viridiplantae > Streptophyta > Magnoliopsida > Myrtales > Combretaceae > Lumnitzera > Lumnitzera racemosa. Next base: position 90,901,410 of record JAMXBC010000010.1, on the reverse strand, counting down.
ACATAAGATACTAAAGAGTAATATGGTTCCCAACCAATGCCACAAGTTCCTTTAAAAATGGCTCAAGAACTTTAAGTTCCTGTTAGAGACTACACTCTTTGGCATATCATATATCCATATAATCTCCTATAAGAAAAGAGAAGCAATAGCTGAAGTATCGTTAATTTTGGCACAGGGCACGAAGTGTGCCATCTTACTAAACTGGTCTATGACGACCATTACAAAATCTTTGCCTCGAGCAATTCGTAGCAGTACGAGAACAAAGTTCATACTCAATTGAGTTCATAGTCTCATTAGAATAAGTAAGGGCATTGCTTTTCCTCATTTGGCTTGGTACTTAGCTTTTTTGCACACTATACTGCTTTCTACAACTCAGTGCACATCTCTTCGCATTTTCAACCAAAAAAATCGACCATTCAATAGTTTAGAAGTCCTCCTTTCTCCAAAGCATCCGGAGAGTCCTCCACTATAGGCTTTCTTAACTAATAATTCCCGTAGGGAACAAATCGGCACGCACAATCTCCCTCCTCGAAACAAATAGCCATCCTCCACATAATACTCGTCCACTGTCCTCTCTTCTATGCATCATGAAATTATTGGTCCAAAATGTGGATCCCCGAAGTACTGTTCCTTGATACTCACAAAACCAAACAACCTAGTCTATAGTTCTAATAAGAGTGCATATCGCCTCGAAAGAGCATCTGAAACTATGTTACTTTTTTCTCGTTTGTACTTTATCACAAAATTAAACCCTTTAAGGAATTCAACCTACTTTGCCTGCCGCTTCGACAACTTGGTCTGACTTCGGAGATACCTCAACGAATCATGGTCAGTATATATGATAAATTCTCTCGATAGTAAGTTTAGTAAAGTTAGTATCATGGAATTTGTATGAAATAAACTATACACATTACATGTTTTGTTTAAAAAATTATCTCTAAAAGATATTTTTAATAGTTTCGATAAATAATTATTACTAAGCATTCACTTATTTTAAAAATCGATACTAATAATATACAAATCTTATAACTATCAATATTCTAAGTTTATAATTTAAAAAGAGTGAAACGGTACAAATAAGATACTCCATTTAAAAAAATAATGAAATAACAAACATAACTTTTCTATAATTATTAAATATCAAATAAAAGACAACGTTTATAATTATAAAACAAAATTACCTGAAAGTATCGAATATTGAAAAATTAAATCTTTCAATCCTCTTTTCTTCTTCTTATTTTCCTTTTTTCCTTCTTCATCTTCTTTCTTCTTCTTTTTCTTCTCTTTTCTTTTTTATTTCATTTTTTTGTTTATTTTTCATTTTTTTTCTTTGTTTTTCTTTTCTTTCTTTCCTTTTTCTCTCCATTTATCTCTTTCTCTCACCCCCTCTCCTGATTATGTTTTCCAAGTGGCATAAAGCTACTTTTATAATCGCAATTCTACTACCTTTATAAGGCGATTAACATATATATATTATTTAGATATTTAATAAATTTAGTATATTTTATTCAATACCTATTCAACTCCTAAAATATTCAAAGAATATTTTTTTCTTTTCATCGCCAGCATTGTTAATAAAGAATAATTTATAGCAAAAAATTTCTTTTTACACATCATTATTTTGGGTGAGTTCTAACGTAATTATTAGTAAAAATATTATTAATATATAATATACAGTTAATTTTTATTAATTTTTTGAGACTTATTTATATACATCTTATACAATATTTTACTCACAAATATTAATTATTAAGATCACGGGTTAATTCTAAAATATTTATCTTAAGCTATATCTAAAATTATGAAAATCTACATTATAGCGATTAGATCTAATAAAGTTAATATTTTTAAGAAAGTTTCATATAAATGAGCTTAAAGTGAAATATTAAGTTACAGAGTTACTTCATTTAAATTTTCTCCTAATTATGAGAATTTCACCTAATTTCACAAACGTTATCATAAATCATAATTTCTAGAGTATCTCTCAAGTATCAAATTTTAAATTCAAACA
>JAMXBC010000010.1:90706899-90896899 GCA_024138005.1 Lumnitzera racemosa | reverse complement strand
AGTGAAATTAAAGACTTCAAAAATTTCTCAACATAGCTTGGTTTCATACCCCTTCACATAAATAACCATTCATCAGATAGAAAAGGCAAATTGTCATATATAAAGTAATTTGACAAAGAAACTAAATTTCTCATTACGTGTAACTTTCTTAAAGCAATTAGAATTTGCTAATTTAGAGAAAGGAATTGAAATTGTCATCAATTGCAATTCATGCATGCAATGAACTTGAAAACTATTAAATGGTCAGAAAGAATACTTCTAAAATGTTTCACATTGTATTTTAAGATATGACAAACCTACTCATGGTAAATAGTATTGACCAATACAAATGACTTAACTAATAACTCCCAAGATTACTTGACATCTACAAATATCCAACCTATTAATCTGAAAATTCCCACAATTGAAAGGAAATCGGGATGTTATGCTTTACAATCCCTTATTTATGGATGAGATATTTAATTGAGGCTCATCATGTTGAAACAATTAAATAGTAGGGTAGAAATGATTGCAAAAGATTCAAACTCAGAGTCTATATTGATACTGTCTTAAATTTGGATTCATAACAAAATGATCTAAAAGTTTAAATTTATACATATTATGAACCAACAGATTTAAAAGTTTAAGCTTATACATCATTATGAGCTATTATATTTCATACTTTTAGTTACTCCTAATAAGTCCAAGTCACCTTGAGCTATTTTACTAATAAATGAAAGATAGTGTTGAGAGACTAGACTGACTCTACCTTACATCATTTCCTTTCCAAGAGTCTCAATTTCCAGTATTTGTTCTAAGTTCAGGTGTAGGAACAAGTCACAAGTGATACCTGTATGAAAAGGGTAAATGGCTTTTTGAAGAGAACCCTCCGATCTCATGATAATAAGGGCTAATCATAAAGAACCCTCCAATCTCATTAACTACTTCAATCTACTCCTAAACTATTAAGAATATTTATCAAATAAATTTATTGTTTGCATATTGATGTCATGAACCACTTATTTATACAAGACCGTACTTTCCAAAAACAAATATGTCTATAATCTCCTAATATTTATAACAAAAATAAAAGGAAACACTATAAAGGTAGCGGGTAATAATAGAGGAAACATAACAAGTATAGTTGGAACCTACATATATCTATGGGTAGGATTTCCTAAAATATTATCGTCTTAAAAAGGCATCTCTAACATCCCTTTCCCTAAATACTAAAGATAACATGACTTTTGTAGGTCCTATAAGTTGTTTACCCTCTCATAAGCATACAATTGAAAGCACAGTGGTTTTGCTCACTCCAGGTTGTTACATGTTGTGTCAACACAAGAAGGTCTAATATGTTGCAACCCAATATTCTAGATGTCATCACCAATCTCCAAATGGCTTGCAACATCATCTTTCACTAGGTTTTGGAGTCCGCCAAATAAGCATAGCAGATTAAATATGACTTTTCTCCTTCTCCAATGATGTTAGCTCTACCAAAATGACCAAAAAGTCCCATCTTTGCCTCCAAAAGGATCAGCTTCTTAGATAACTCAGCCCAAGGGGCAAATATGGTTTGTCTTTCCTCTTCTAATCATGTCAAGTCTTGCTCATATTGTTGAGAAACACTTCAGACAAGTCTTTCTTAGAATCAACCATAATAATTAGCTCTAAACCAAAAAGTTTAGGTTCAACTTTGGCATCTAATCAAGTGTAATATTTACACGGAGAGGGTTGAAGGCTCTTTTGAGAAAACCCTCCAAGCTTATAAACTACTTTAAACTACTCCTAAAACTATTAAAATCAGCTTCTCAAAAATTCTTACTTATTTATTAATGATGTGATCTGCTTATTTATATAACTTTCCTACAATACCTTACTAAAATACTTATGACTTGTCTACGAGTATATTTTCCCAGAATTAATATGTCTAAACTCTCTTCATAATTATTGCAGGATTATAGACAAAAGTAAAATAAGTGTATGTTGATATTTTTCTATATATACAATGAATGATATATATAGACAATGTGTTTCTACTAACCTCTACATAATACTTCATTAATTATATTGTTTAATAAATACAATATTATTTAAATGCTTATTCCTATTCTATAATACTCTCCCTCAAGTAAAGCATAGATATTGATCATGCCCAACTTGTTACAAAGATAATTAACTTAAGTTCCATTTAGAGCCTTCATAAAGAGATCTAGTTGTTCTCTAATCTTTACATATTTTACAGAAATCAAATTCTATTGCACCTTCTCTCGAACAAAATAGTAATCAATCTCAATGCATTTAGTTCGTTCATGAAACATAGGTTTTGACACAATATGAAAAGTAGCTTGGTTATCACACCACAACTTTGTTGATATTGAAACTCTTAGTCTAATCTCAATCAATAACTGATATATCCACAACACTTCACATATAGAATAAGCCATAGCTCTAAATCTCAACACAATATCTTGTTTCTTGCTCTTCCATGAAACCAAATTTACTCTAAAGAAAACACAATAAACAGTGATTGATTTCTAATCAATTTTAGATCCAACCCAATCTGCATCTAAAAAACATTTTAGACAAAAGTGATCGTGATTCTTATACAATATGCCTCATCTAAGAGTATCCTTCAAATAACACAAGATATGTTCCAATGCAACCCAATGATAGATTGTTGGAGAAGACATAGATTGACTTACAACACTAATAGAATATAAATTGACTTACAACACTAATAGAATACGTAATATCATGACAAGTTACTATGCAATAATTTAACTTTCCTACCAACCTTCTATACCCCTCAAGATCATTAAATAAATCTCCATCCTTGGTAAGTTATATGGTAGGTGACAATGGAGTACCACAGTTTTGCACCTAGCTTTCTCGTATCTTTGAGCAAATCAAGTATATACCTCCTTTGAGATAAGACGATACATTTCTCACTCCTCATTACTTTAACTCCCAAAAAATACTTCAAAGGCCTAAATCCTTTGTGTGGAATCGGCTGTAAAAGAGTTTTCAAAGAGAATATTCTCATATAATCACTTCTAGTAATAATGATATCATCTACATACATAACAGGAATAATAATACCAAATGAAGAATGTCTATAAAACACTAAATAATCAACTTACTCTTAGTCATACCAAATCTTTCAACCTAACTAAATTTGCTAAACCAAGCTTGAGGAATCTACTTCAAACCATATAATGATTTTCGAATATGACAAACTGTCCCATTCTCCCCCTAAGCAACAAATCAGGTGGTTACTCTATATAAACTTCCCCCTATAAATCACCACGTAAGAATGCATTCTTCATATCTAACTGATGTAAAAACCAATCTTTAGTAACTACCATTAATAAGAACGAAAGAATAAATGTTAATTTAGCAATAGGTGAGAAAGCATCAAAATAATATACACCATAAGTTTGAACATAGCACTTAGCAACGAGACATCCTTTAAGTTGAGCTATAGATCTGTCGAAATTAACTTTAACAACAAAGACCCATTTACATCCGATAGCCTTTTTCCCAATAGGTAAACTTACCAATTCTCAAGTACCATTAACATCTAAAACATTTATTTGCTTTATCATTACTGCCCGCCAGCTAAGATGAGATAAAGCCTCATAAAGAGTTGTAAGAATAGATATTGTATCAAGAGAGGCAACAAAAGAACATGAAAAAGCAGATAATTGATAATATGGCACAAATGATAAAATACCAAAGAAGAAGCTAGTGCAAGACATGCTATGGAAAGATTTTGTCGTTTGGTATACACATGGTGAATTGGTAGAAGAGGTAGTGGTGGTGGTGGTGTACTAGAGATGATGATGCTAGGATTCAAAGGATTCAAAAGAAGCAGAAAAGAAAGGACAATGCTATATAAAGGTGACATCAACAGACACAAAACATTTGTTAAGACTAAGATAATGATATAGATAACCTTTTTGTAGATGAGAATATCCTAAGAAAACGCATTTTATAGATTTAAGATCTAACTTTGTGACATTAGAGCATAAACATCTTGAACAAAGCATGTACTACCAAATATGCAAAGTTCAATAGGAAAGATAAGTTTTGTAGGAAAAAGTATGCAATAAGAAACCCCACCTTAAAGAACTGATAAAGGCATACAATTAATGAGAAAACAGACTGTTAAAACAACTTCTGCTCAAAAGTGTTTAGAAACATATGTTTGAAACAAAAGTATTTTAGCTATCTCAAGAAAATATCTATTTTTAATTTCAACTACACCATTTTAAGACAATGTATTAACACACGAAGTTTGATGAATAATACCTTGTTTAGTCATGTAAGATTTAAATGCCTTATATAAATATCCTTAGGCATTATCACTTCTAAAAATTCGCACAAGAGCATTAAACTGAGTTTGAATTTTAGCACAACAAGCAATAACAAAATAACAAAATCCAGTTTTAGACATAACTAGATAAGAACCCCAAACATTGGAATATACTAACTCGAAAGGAGAACTCACTCTTTTATCAACACGAGGAGCATAAGATTGATAAGGGTAATGGTAATATAACAACGGTTAAAAAAAAGCTTGATAAGGGTAATGGTAATATAAAGGAAACATAATAAGGATAACTGGAACTCGAATTTCTATAAAAAGGATGACCTAAAACATTGATGTACAAGAAAAGCATCTCTCACAGCTTAGAAAAGCAATATCATCATAATTAGAATAAAGTATCTTTCTTAGAAAACGAGAACAAAACCAAATTTTGAACCCTTTGTTAACTACTCAACAATCACCTGATAATGAAAGATATGGTGCTAAGGAGGTCAAGACACGTCACCTAAAATGTAAGGCCAAACAAGAGTAACCTCTGCCATGAAGTTGTAGCTTATGGTGGCAACACCCATGTTCAGGGATGCCATGGAGTTCTATAAGTCTAGGCATGGTGCTAAGGAGGTCAAGACACTTCACCTAAAATGTAAGGCGAACCAAGAGCAACTGCTAGTTCTTCCTAGGTAGCTTGCTGGAACCATCATTCTCCTCTATGACAACTCCAATTGCTCTTTAAATGCTTTGAAGAATACTGGAAGCAAGCATTTCTTCTGCTTGGGAACCAAGATGTGGAAGCTAAAGCTTTCAAAATGTTCAATAAGGAAATGTTGCGCCAACATAGTGGCTAAAAGGTGGTAAACCCATACAAGCTCACGATGGCACTAAAACAAGAGCCTAGTGTTGAAGCCAATTCATAGGCAAGTGAGGATCGACTAAACCACTTCATTAGCATCATGCTGAATGAAAGGGCTGATAAGGTGACTTCTGTGCATAAGACCAACACCAAGGAAAATTGATATATATTCTGTCAATTTATCAATTGACAGCACTCTTGCTCATTGGAGGAGTTTTTCTTATCAGTTTTGATTCTGATGTAGATGAAGCTTCATACTTATATCCTGGATCGAAAAGTTCAAGTATCAAAATCAATTGATGAAGTAAATAATGAGTTAGGATTTAGAGGCCTCGACTGAACCTGAGGATAAGCAATGATAGGGACGTAACACTGGATTCAGGTTCTACTTGATTTGTTCATGGTGATTGTGTACAGCCTTCAAAAGTTTGTCCCTCTCAACCAACTATTATATTCTATCACAATGAATCTACCTTGGTACTAGCTCAGAAGGATTTTAAAGCTCCGTATGAACATGTTTCCAATAGCTTTGATATTAGTGCTTGTCTTGCAATCCTGGCAACCATTCAGGATGTCTATAAGCTCATAATTAAGGAGTTGACCAATTGGTTTATTTACTCAAATGAAGAGCCTATTACTCTCAGCTTAATCTGCTATGAATTATTAAATTTCACTATGTAATGTTTTTTTTTTTTTTTGGGGTAAGGTCCAAAATTGTATATAATTTAAGAAAATAAATACAACAAAGATGTACAAGAGGGGCTAAGATGATTATCCACAACTAAAATAACAAAAAGATTGTAGATGACAAACTTGGCAGCACAATAAGTGCACAAGACTATACATCTAAATATGACAAAACGATCTTAGCTAAGGCAAAAGCTGAAGATGGTTGGGCCCCCAAACGTCTAGAGTTCCTTTCTTTCTATATATGATAGATCACTATTGCCAAAATCTTCCACAATTTTAGGGACCCAAGTCTCTTGAAATTCTCCACCATCGATGACATTGATGCTGAAGAAAGATAACGCATGACAGATGAAGTGCAATCCTGTTGGATGTCAGCCTAGATTACTCTAGTGAATTCACACATAATAAATAGATGGTTGTGAATTCATTCTGTAATGTTCATATTGCCAAGTTAACAGATGGCAGCAGGAACAAATCTGTGACAGAATTTTTTATTCCCCTACTCCAAATTTTGGTACACAAGGAATCTAGCGTTTGTCTCAGTGAGAGTCTTATTGAAGAATTGGCAGAGGTTGCAACTGAGCCAAGATCACTAGAGTCACTACAACAACTGGTTGAAATCTTGAAGAATCCTAGCTCTGGTGTGTTTGCCCTTTCAGTAATCACTCATTGAAAGGATGATAAGAAAAAGCCATCCAAATATGAGGCTCGCAGCGCTAACGCAACTCCTAGAGAGGATTATAATGATCTTGAGTTTTTTGGAGCCTCATCCTACTAGCTTTTGTGAAAAGGTATTTTTTCTCTCTGCAGAATTGTACCAATATCAACAAATGACACTGCCTGAAGTCATTTCATCATACGGTTGAATAAAAAATGGACTTCTCATAAGTACAGAAACCATTTCTTGCAAAGGATGTGTACGTGAAATTTGTGTTTTCAATTTTTAAATACTGTCCTATGGAGCAAGCACCCAGCAAGATTGTACTTTTCAATTGGATGTTGGAGTTAACTGTGAAATATGTTCGAAAAGTTGCAGAAGAGAAGAAAAAAAACTTCTAATCCAAGGCCATAACTTAGATTATCCATCAAATGGCTGCTAGACTTCCATTCTCCAGATGCAGCTGCTGACAGCTCAAATTTTCAGATTTTGACAGCTTTTGCAAAAACATTCCATACTCTGCATCTCTCAAAAGTTGCAGCATTAAACTTTGCTTGGCTTAAGCTAAGCAGCCACAAATGTTTTATGCAAAAGTTCTGACAGGGAAATTGATTGGCCTTTCTTTCAACACCCGCTAGTAGACTTGTTCCCTTTTATAGAGTCACTCTTGAGAAATGCTGAAATTGGCATGTGAATTCATTTTCTATATAAAGGAACCCAGAGGGTTTCGCTTGTGTTTCTTCATGATTTTCAGTTCTTGTGTGATTACATTTTTCCTTCTGTGATGCAATATCTCCCAGCTGCATCCAAATCATACTTATTGAATTTCTTCACAATATGAGGTCGCCAGATCCATATATATCCAATTTGAAGATAGAAATACTTTGAGAAATGAATTTTCCACCTCAAATTCTCTTTGAAGCTGATACACCATACCAAGAACTGAATGCAACTATATTAAGGTACGTCTGAACTTATAAAAGATCTAAAATATAGATGGAGTAAAGTGAAGTTAAGCAACCAGGAACTAACTCTAGATATGATGCACCACAACTACTCTCAAACTCAAGAGCTAACTCAATATGATGCATAGGTAACTAATAAGGTCACTCATCACCTAATCTTACTTAAGAGATAGAATAAGAGTAAAGAAAAGTAAAATGCACTTGAAAAGTAAGCACAAATTATAGAGAAAATATTCGGAGTATATTAATGATGATAAACTATGCATCTTACAATACAAGATATATACATGAAACTCTATGACAACTATTATATTAGAAGAAGTTACTAAATGGACATTTTACTTTAAGTGAAAGAGTACTAAAAGGATATGCATGAAAAGGATAAGGTCCTAATATATAAGGAGAGAATATTCGACCTACATTTATAATGTACAGATGTTAGAGGAACATACAGAGGACGTGTCGCAGCTTAAGCAATTAAGACCTCCACTAGGTGAAACCTGGATGGAATTAGACAAGTCAACAAATTCTTGATAGCTTAGCACGAAGACTTTGACTGTCAACCCTAGCAAATAGTTACCTATCATGAGGTGGTGGTACAAAACTCGCTAGTCCATGGTCAAGCAGCTCAAACCTTAGTTGGTATGGCTCAGGACAGGGGTACTCAAGCTGTTGGACAAATTTACTAAGGTGTTAAATGAGTCACCTAGCACACCATAAGGTCAGCAACTTGAATGTGGTCAAAGCATGCAGTTCAAAATGAATGGAAAGCCAAGTAAGGTCGGTTCGAATAGTAGCTCAAAGTCCTCAATATTTGGATGGAAAGTAAGAATCTATTACACCATGCTCTTTGGATCTCGAGTTTGGGCACTAGTGCAGGTGAAGGGCCTAGTTGACCGATTCAATCAAAAGCTGATGCTGACATCATCAAAGTGCAATTTTCTCACTATAGCCTTAGTGATAAGTCCAATTTGGGTAAGAGGGATATTGTTGGGAACCCATAAGGCTCTAAAGATAATTCGAGCTAAGCTATTAGCCCATGAACCCCTATGGTAAAGGGGAGATACAAAAAATAAAGAATAGCAATGTAGAGCCACTATTTTGTTGTTTTCTTGTCAGGGTAAGCATGTGCGTAAGTAGACAGTAGGTGAGAGAGAGTGAATATACAGAAATGCTTTGTAAGCATGGCAAAGTGAGGAATTCATCTTTTAACAAAAAGGAATTTCCTAGTGAAATCTTTTAGCTTTGTGGTCGCTTCTTCCTCTTGGTTACTCTATTCTATTGTTTTCATGTCTTATTATCTAGCTCTTTTGTTTCTAACAACAATCACCATGGCTGACACTACCTAAAGTTGACCCATCCACCATCATCACCACCATGAATGCAATCTCAATCCACCTATCCAAGCATGCAGCACGACCATATGAAAGTATAAATTAAATACAATCTCAACCATACGCGTGAAAGTGTCAATAGCATCCAACAGCCACATTTTGTTGTAATTGATATCCACCAAACCATGAGACTGCTAGAATTGCTAAAAAAAGCATATCAGCTCCTAAGTATCTAAGCTTGAGTTTCCATCCTGCAACACTAAGTAGAAATGTTCCCCTACACTAGCAAATCTTAGATGAAAAAAAATGTATACATTTATGTACACATTTTTGTAATGCAAAGATTTGGTCTATGAAGGTACAAGAAGGAAATTAGACAAGATTAGCCAAGTATTGTTGAGAGTGAGCTTAACAAAAGAGTCCAACACCCTAATACCGTATATTAAGGCGTTTACATTCCAAAGAACTGAAGAGGGAGACAATGGCTTAGATTGAAGGCACATAGGAGTTTTAGTTTAGTACGGAGTTAGAGATAAGCCAACTAACTCTATCTACGTGGCATTAGAAATCAAAATATTTGACATAATGGTATATTAGTAGAAGTTAGCTAAGGAGGGGAATCATGCATATGTAGTTTGGAAACTTTCTCTTACATCATGAGAGAGGCAAGGAGACATAGCTCTAGAAGTCTAGCTCTTCACCAGAATTTGGTCTACTACTTTCCTGAAGATAAGTTCAATTTCTTCTCTACCAAATTAGAGAAAAAAAATTTCCAAAATACAAGGAAGATGTTAGGTTCTCCAAGCAAATTAAATGAGGCAATTTCAGTGGCTTAGCTACTTAAAGGCATATGAATGTGAAGGCAAATTATTATAGGTAATTTAAGCAACTTCTAGCTAAGTCAAAGAGGATCAATAAGATGGGGGAGTCCCAAAAGGTGGAACAATCCATCTGGTAAACTAAACAATCCTAATTTGCAGCACATCACCTAAAAGCTAACTAAGTCATTTTTCCATTTGGATATAACAGAGCAAAAGAACTTAGAAACCTAATAGGTCCTAAGAAACCCAAAAAGGCATGACAACAACCTCATAACTTGGTAGTAGAGAATAAGCCAAACCTTCCAACCTAATCATGATAGGCACATGGAGTGAAAGTGAAGAGGCAAGCATAGTCAAGAAAGATGATTAAAAGGAATCCTCAATATCTTCAAATTCTTACTGCTATTAGTAATACTCAACCTAATAAAGTTAAGATTTATTTTCACGAACAAAGTATTTAGAGCCCCCATTTTGTAGCCTCACGAAGGCCTAATGAAAATAGCCTAGTAAGTGGCAACACAAGACCCAGGTCTACTTGAAAGCCCTATCTTTTTAATTTTCCCAATTCAATGTATCTTAATAAGTAGAACTAAGTAGGTGCATTTGTTATTGTAGTAATGTATATGACATATAGCCTTAAGATTAGATTAATCCCGGCCCTTATTTGAGAAGGCCTTTCACAATATAAGGAGACCCCTTAATTGTAATTCATTTATTCCATAGTGAATTCACATCCTCCCTAAAGCTTCCTGTCCACTTTTTTTCTCGAAAACTATAAATGTTGTAGTTTAGACTAAATTTAACCTTTTAGTGGTGTTTCAAGAATGCTAAGTGCAATATAGAAGTGCCTTCAACTAAAATCTCCTGGTACATGTTATCTGAGCTTAAGTTAAGGAGAAATAGTGAAGATTTCTTATAAGGGTGAAGGATGCTATCCAGGTTGTTAATAAGGAGATTGTTCATGTGGAGTATCCCATACTAAGCAAAAGGCTCAATTGAGGGACATGCTATCAGTACTTGGGGCTAAACTTGATAAAGCATAGTTGTGTGCTGCTAAGCTCAAGAAGGGATTGAACAAGTTGCAAGCCCACATAGAAGAAAGAGAAAAGAATCTCCATAGGGAGTTACATTGAACTCTCAACCGTACTATAGAAGCATGGAAGCATGATACAATGCCTTCAAAGCCCAAGTGGAAAACCTAAGGTCTAAGACCAATAATTTGTAAGTCAGGGTAAGAGTTGATTAAAAGAATGGATGCTACTGTTATGACACTAAGGAAGAAGATAGAGGATCTCATGACAGTTGGCAACTTATAGAGCAACCCTAGCCAATGGAGTGACAATTCAACAACTACTTAGATATGTCAAAACTAGAGTATTTCAAGGGAATGCAATTTGCAAGAAAGGTGGACAACTTCTTCGTAGGAGCTGAGTAGTACTTTAGTATATTTTAGCTTATGAAGGATGAAAGGTACAAGTTGTTGCTTTACCCTTGAGAGATACTACAGAAGCTTAGTAAAAGAGAAGAGTCAGTGAGATTACCTCATTGGTAGATTTCGTATGAGTTTCTAGACTATTCTCTCCTTAAAATGCTACAAGGAATGTATGGGTCAAACTTCACCAACTTACTCAAACTAACAATGCGATTTAGTATGTACAAGATTTCTCAAAGCTCATAATAGAGATACTAAGACATAACTTGGATAATGCTCTCATCATGTTTCTCGATGGAATGAAACTATGACGAGAGTAGAGTTGGAGTGACAGAGTGTTGAGGATATCTCAAAGGCATTAGCTGTTGCTAAGGGTTTCGGAATTGCAGAAATAGGAATAAAAGTATTTCAGTAGCAATGAAGTGGGGAAGGAAGAAGATATCAAGAGCAATAGATTTCCGAGCCTACTAAAGCAAAAACGTAAGATAAAGGGGAAGGACACCGAGAAAAGGAGAACTTGAGCTAAACGTTACTTTTATGATGAGTCACATTATGCTAAGGACTCTTGAAAGGGCATCCGATTGCTCTCCTTTATGAAAAGAGAAGTCAAATGCTAATGAAAGGGTCAACTTGGCACACTATGTCTCCTTTATTCCATGAAATCCTAAAGCATCAAGAAACATCAAGGCTTGATGTACGTTAATGTCAAGGTAGTTGAGAAGAAGATGAATATACTAATAGATGCAATAGCCTTGCATTTGTTTGTTTCTCAAAAAGCTATTAATAAACTTAGGTTAAGAATAGAGTGGAGTAAAACACAACTCAAGATGAGGAAGTCAAGAAGGTCTCAAAAAAGCAAGGGTGCCTTAAAATGTATAGCTTAACGTTGTAATCTAGTATAGAAAGGAGAATATAAAGGTAGTCCCCATGAATGATTTCAAGTTTATCATCAATACAAACTTCTTGGATAAAATGAATGCCATCGTTGTTTCCCGATCCAATTGTATTTGTTTACTCAGTAGGAAGACAAAGTGAATTGTTCCAATAACCAAGAAGACTAGCCGAGTTATAACATTTATGATAGCAATGCAAAACATAGAAGAGGATACCAATATGGAGTTACCTAAGAGAGAGGAAGGTCTACCTTCAATACAAGAGACTTTAGGGGAAGTCTATAACCAGGCCCAATGAAAATCAAGACCAAATAAAGTATTGGAGCAAGTTGAAGTCCCAACAAAAAGGGTAAATTGGGAAACATTTGAAGCAATATATTATGCTAATGGGAGACAGAGGACTATTGTGGAATGTCATTACAATCAAAAGAAAAAAAGATATCCATCAGAGATCTCAGATAAGTGTAGGAAAGCATAGAACAACAATGACCCCAGGTGACGTAACAAGGACATCGCTCGGATTGAGTGGGAGAGGATGTTACAAATATAATACTTAAAAATCGAATGACGACCTAATGAAAATAGCCTAGTGAATGCAAATCTAAGACTACGGTCTACTTCAAAGCTCCTATTTTTTAAATTGCCCCAGCTCAAACATATCTTAAAAGACAACAATAGGTAAGTGCATTTGCTATTGTAGTAAGTAGACATTAAATTACCCGTCAGATTAGATTAATCTTCACCCTTCATTTGAGAAAGCCTTTTGTATTTAAAGAGGAACTCCCCTCTAATTCATCCATTCAATAGTGGATTCATATTCTTCTAGAGCTTTTATCTCTACTTTCTCTCTCTAAAGCTCGTGCATATTGTTGTTTATGCTAAACTTAGCATTCTTGCAGTGTTCTAGGAGTGCTAAGTACTACAAAGAAGTGTCCTTGAGCTAAAGTCTCATGACATATGTAGGTCTATTCATAGATCATTTGTCGAGATATTAAACAACAAGATGTTTTACCATTGGACTTGTAGAGTTCATAGTGACCAATAGTCGATACCATTAGGCAGGTTTTATGTGATGTGAAAGGTAGGTTAGCTCTACAATCTAGGTTTAACACAATGAAATTTTATAAGAAACAACAATTGTTTTCCAAGGAGGAAGGAAAAAGGTTCAGTTACAAGGAAAAAACCCCATCACAATAAAAATCTCATTAAATGTTGTGGACCATATGAAAAAGACGATCGAGAGGCATAGGAATTACTAGAAATTTTAAATAGTTTTGCTCAAATGAGAGAATTGCCACCTCCCGAAGATGAAGATATTGGAGGTTCTCTCTAAAGAGACCTAAATATTATATAACAAATATAATAATCAACTCTGTATCTATAAGTTTAAGCTTTTAGTTAAAATAGTTCTAACACCAATCATAATATAGTATTACAGCAAGAGGTCTCAGGTTCAAACCTTTACATCATTAGTCATCTCCCATCTAATTAAATTGTCCTCTTATTGAGTCTCGGTCAAAAATCCGGCCCACAAATAAGGGGACATATTGTATAATAAATATAATAGTCAATGCCGTATCTATAAACTTAAGCTTTTAAATAGAACGGTTATGACACTAGTCATAACACTAAACAATAGAGCGGATAAAGAGAAGAATGTTAAATATTTCTCCTCTTGCAAGGACTTTAATAATAACCATTCTGATTGCCCTTTGGACAAGATCCACCAACAGTTGCAGAAACTTTAGGTGTACAACAAACAGCGATTCTGAATTACCATTTTAACTGCACCAAAACTTTAATAGCGAAATCATAACTACAGAATTCCTGGACGTATTTTCATGGTCAACCAAACAAGCCATTGAAAATGAATTCTATTCCAAGTAAGAGCCTGTCAAGGACCCTACTGACCAAGTTTGTTTTACAGATCCTGCACATTTAGCACTGGCATGATCCGCATTTTTTCTAAATCAACTCCATGATAGTTGAGCATTGGCTAGTACAATTATAAGTTCAGCTCATGAAAATCAACTATTTCTTCATTCTAATTTTGTGCAATTCAATTAATTAATCTAGATATTTAAGCACTGACTTCGGTGTATCTATCCTCCTTCCAATAGGTCAAACCTGCCACCGTAACATCCTCTAACTAGCTATTGATATGCATAATACACTATTATTAGTCTCCCGACTTGATAACCCTAAACTTCAGATATCAGAAACCAACACAATTTTCTGTTGCATTGTCTTGTTAATTGTTGCTTAAAAAATTGAACATTTGTATCTTTTCCCAGCAAACTAAAAAGATATCTAAAGATACAACTCAGAATCCAACAAATTTAACAAACAATTAGCATTCAACTTTTGCTAAAATTAAGAAGAGAGTCTAGATACACTATGTTGACAACATTATGCTTGACAACCTTCCAAGAGAGAAAACAAGGTGACTATATTATGCTCCACTGGTCACTGGAATTACTACTATCTATACTACAGCTGGAAATTTTACTTCAATATGTATACTTGTATTTTCTTGGGTGTAAAACCCCATGAACTTCCTTCAATGACTCCAGATCAAGGAAAAAGCAGGAAACTGAATAGCACAAAGTTATGAAAAGTGGGAGCAAAGCCTATATTCTCAGTGAGCAATCCCTGGGAAACCTATTCTAAGGATTCTTAGTGCCAAAATTAAGATATTCTTGTAATGGACATGACTCATCAAGGTAAATCAACATGGTGCTCAAGGGTAAAAATTACCTCAACAAGTTGATCTTCTGTTAAAGCTGACAAACTAACTAGGATTGGAAAGCGTCCAATAAACTCTGGAATGAGACCATATGCTATTAGATCAGCACTTTCCACCTGAAGACAGGACATGAGTTAAAGATGAGCACCAGAAAACTGGCTTAAGAACAAGCAAGGTGGACTCAGGTAGAACATCGTAGTTCTCCACGTAAAAATGAATTAATATATGGTAGGTTCACTGAATAGGTTTCAGTCTCACCAATTCAAGCAACGACGACGTAACAGCTGCATTTGTTACTCCTCCAGCTTTCATGTTAGCACGGACAGGTGCTCCAAATCCAATGGACGAATCTTGTCGTCTATTACATATCATAACGTTAAAGTACCACGTTTTACTTTTTATTTATTTATTTTTTTTATTATTATTATTATTTTTATATGGAGAGTACCATAAACTAATATTGTTGAAACAGTCAATTTAGAAGCATGAAGTTTAAATGTATTCTTTTGGCAAGTAAAATTTTTGGTAAGCAATACCCCTCTGATATGGTTTTTTCCAGGTCAACAAATGCCCCACCACATATGAAGAGGATATCTTTTGTATCTATCTGCAATATCAGAGAACTGCAATGAATCCTACTTAAATTACGAGAGAGAAAACATTAATCTATTAGTCATCTCAGCATGAAATTACAAGGAAAGAAATAGAGCATGAAGAGTGGATGATAACATATATTATCATTTCTTATATCTATTCGTGAAGATAGAATGTTTAAGTTCACCTCTATCCTGTGGGAGAGGATTGACTAAAGAATCAAATAAGTCCATTGCATATCTAGAATTCGTTACTAATTTAACTAATATTATGCTGCCTAACTTTTTAAAGAAATTTGGTTTTGGAAAAATCTGAATAGAATATGCTGCAATTTGCCAGCTAATCTCCACCTTCAAAAGATAAGACTATGCCATAGAACTAAGAGGAATCATCCACAAAACATACCTGTATATTATCACCCCGGGGATGCTTCCTGGCCCCCTTCTCAGGAACACTCACAATCTGGATAACAATTTCAGTTAATTAACCTATGCAAAATATGTGGTTCTAAGTATGACAAAAAATTATACTGAACACCATCCACCTTGATCTGGCTGAAATTTATGCCAGCCCCTACACCTTAAGATAGGTTGAGTTACCATTTATTTGGGAAAGATATAGAAACAGAGACACATAAGTGTGGAAGCACACATGAGCTGAAGCACACTCTGAAGGTGGAGGTATTCACCAGTATGACCAGATTTTACCAAGTAAAAACATTAGGAAAATAATAAGACAATTCTTAACAGATGTTATTTGGAAAGCCATATTTTCACAATCCAAGATTTTTTATGACTTACAAATCAAAGTTCTATGAGGGCATCCATAAATACCATATTAGTCAAGAAAATTCAGACCACACTACTTGCCTGATGTTTCTAACACGTATAACTCTTCCCCGTCTGAATCTTAAGTACTCAAACTAATTTGATGTGTATGTCACAAGTCAAAACCAAGAAAGAAGCTTTCCCAGACTCATCAGAAAAACACCACAACTACAAAGAAACAACAAATAAGAGAAAAAAATTTGACACTCCACGCTATAGAATATCTCCACATACAAATAAAAGAGGGCATTAGGTGCTTGTTAGTTTATTTTATCTCAGCCCTCTCGTGGCTGATTTAATTCTCATAAATGCTTCCTTGGCTGTGTACATGCTTTCTATCTATAAAATCTGACTAACTTTTCACCAAAAAAAAAAAAGAAAAAGAAAAAAAAATGGAGGGCATAAAGGACCACCTTGCCTAATTTATGAAAAGCACAAAAGAAGTTTCGGGCAATTCCAAACACATCTGAACAAGCAAGAGCATCTTCATTATTCAATTAATCCTAAGCAGTTTGCCAGGACAAATGACCCTCAGAAATTTTCAATTTTTGATAGGTTATTGTAGGCAAGGAAATTTATCGAGATACACTTATTTGACAAAGAAAACCTCTTGCTAAAGCAATGGAAAACAGAGTCCTAAATTTTGCCCTTAATAACAGCTTCACTGGAAACTATAAATATCTCATGTTTTTCTGGCAGAAAAGATCATCTATTTTCTCTGTCTTGATGTGAACAAACGGTAGCACCATTCTTGCAATGGTTCTTCTAATACATGAGAACAATACATAAATAAATGTGAAGAATTGGACAAAAAGGTTGTCCCTGAAGAGCATGACCAAAGAAAAACGTATAGAAGTTGGATTTAAACATAGCAATATATCATGTTGCACATTGTGGACTACCTAGCTGACTCTCTTAGAAATGAACAACCTAGAATGGAGTGGTGCTCACTAGTGTGGCATAAAGGAAATGTACCTACACATGATCTCATTGTTTAGATGGCAATGCAAGAAAAAGTTGATGACATTAGACAAACAGGTATCCTAAGTTATGCTGAATGAAAATTGCTGTTTCTTTTGTCAAAATCAGGAAGAATCACATGACCACCTGTTTTTTGGATGTTGTTACTCTAAGCAGCTATGGAAGTGCATCAAGAATGCTATTAGATGGGATATTGCTAAACCTTCTACAGTGGCCTCTTTTGTGGATTTTTTTAAGACCAGAAAATTAAAGAAGTTAAGCCCTTCACAAAGGAAAGCATCAGCTATTGGATGCCATCACATTTGAAAGGAAAGAAACAACCAAAGGATCGAAAATACAGATACCTCTATAGAGATTCTTCTTTGATCAATTCTCTTGTTTTTTGTAATTGAGGAGCACTTGAACGTGTATGGCCATTTAATCAAGATTAGTAATCCTTTTGTATTTTTAGTTACTAACTCAATTTTATAGGTTTTTTATGTGCTCTTTTCATCCACATCCCATGTATAAATTGTTTTGAATGAAAGTTATCTCACATTACGCAAAAAAAAAAAAAAAAAAAAAAAAAAAAAGCAATTTGCATCGATTCTTTTTGTTTAAATACCCAAGTACTTATCATGTTTGAAAATATTGTTTAACTCCAACGACAAACCCAAGCAATTGGTCACCAGCATACTCTAGAACCAAAGAAAGAGCTCATATCTGTTCAACCATAAAAGCTGTTCTTCAGCATGGTCATATGGCAGAATATCCAGCTTTGAGTAATGTGGCACGAAGGTCTGACCTCCCATTCCTTCAGTTAGGAGATAATCTTATTTGAGAACGTGTGATGCAAGGTGCATTGTTGTCAATGCGCATAGAGCCAAGGTGTTTGGAGGACAGCATGAAATGTATACTTACAATTTTAAGAGGCTAACACGGACAAGCCTCACACTATCACAATCAGGATAGGTCATGCAATGGAGTCCTCCAACTCGTTTGCCACTATTGTGGCCAAGGAAAGCCATGCACTGCACATCACAAGTCTAGGGAACCCCGTAGACAACGCCATGTGCAGGTTGGCCATTGCCACCACCATTAATGGCATTATCTCCTCCTTCTAGACATGCCTGACTCATCGTTGTCTTCATCTCCTCCTTTTGATGCGCCCCAACCTTAGCCATTAAGTTTGTCGTCCTTCAAATTCCTTCACCCGATTCAGCATGTATTGTTCCGTGAATGCCAACACTTTGTGTTCAAAAACCCTAGATTCACCCATGATAGCCTGCTCTAATACCATATCATTATGTGCATGGGTGGAGGACCTAAAAATAAGCGATTTACTATGAAATCAATATTTGCAATATGTTCCAATTTGTTCAGACTCCTTATCTTACAATTGGAAACTATGTGGGTAACTCTTTTGAGTGCCCAATATAGAGAACACTCTAATTTCTTAAAGGCTTATAAATATAGAATCTTCCACTCACTTTAGAACTATAATTAGGATAATAATTCTGCTTGTTTAGTCCTGTTATGTGAATACCTACTTATGCAAGATTATTATCCCTGATTTTCCCTAAATAAGGATATGTGTTAATCTAACAATATCTTTTAAAAATGCACAATTATAAGATAATCAAAATAAAGATATTTTATGTCCTAATAAAAGATATTCCCAGCAGCAATGCTTTTCTGGAAGCGGTCACTAAACATGATCCTAAAAAATAGGAGCAACAATGAAAGAAAATAAAAAGCATCCTGGGCATGCTGTCATCTCCAGTATTTCATCCTTCACCTTACAGAAAAGGCATACCCTCTCATTTTTAATTCTATCCTCTTCAAAAACAAAGGGTCACACACAAAGCATAGCAACTAATAAAGCTATCAATCAAATTAACCCTATAGAAGGAATGTTGCTCATTTCTTTTAATTTAAGGCAAAAAGAGAGAAAGAAAAGAGTTTGTGTCAAAAGAAATGGAAGCCCCATCCCCATCTTTCCTTCTTTTTCCTCCTACCCCAATGCCACATGCAAAGGTCATAGGGATGATCCTAATAAATTGTTTCAAACTAAGATGACAAGCTCAAGCTTAATTTGCTAGTATTCTGAATCTTTTAATCTACATATGCATATCGTCTAAGTTCACTGGGTTTCCGGGAGGAAAAGAAAAAAGATTAACTGGGATTATCTACTAAGAGCTATAAAAATGCAGTTTATCAATGCCTCTAAAGAAAATAACAAATGGGTCAGCAAAAACATTCCATTTTTAGAAGAAGAAGAACTTACTGTTCCTTCAAGCATCTTGAGTAATGCTTGTTGGACACCTTCTCCGGACACATCTCTGCTAATATTTAAACTCTCTACCTGAAAAATAAAATTCGAATCAGAAGACAGTAGGACTATCAGAGAAGGCAAATAGGGACAACCAGAAAGATTATCAGCACACCCTCTTAGTGATCTTGTCTACTTCATCTATGTACACCATCCCTTGCTGAGCTGCCTGGACATTGAACTCAGCAACCTAAGGTAATATCAAGGTTAGTTTATACTCCATTACCCAAAAAAAAGGTCAGTTTATACTCTGATACACTTGAAAGAGGACTTAAAAATGCCAAGCAACTCCATAGATATTAAGAATACAGCTTATGAAGAGCTTTAGTCCATGAACCACAGGTCCCAAACATCATTCATTTCTCGACCTAAAAGCCTTAGCCAATGACAAGGTAGCAGAGATGCACAACAATTAGAAGCAACTATAACTATCTATGATGATAACAGTCTACGATGAATTTCTATTATTTGGCTAAAATGTTGAACAGGGACTTTGTAACATATGTCTATGATATAACAAGCAAAAAGATAGGAAGCTAATGCAAGATGATGTTTTAAATTAACCAGATCACTGGCTGGCCTAGGCGTAGTTGACCAGGAATTCTTGGCTGAGGCTTTGATCACTGCCCAAGCCAAAGGAGTAACTTAACAAGATGCGCCACTTACCTTTGATTGATTTTCGTATATATTTTGAGTAAACTCATCAACTTCCACCTAGAGTTAACCAAAAAGAAAAAATTCATGTCTTCCACATTTCAAAAGTGTGGATCACAAATGTCCACATGCCCTATCCTAAGGGCTCTGCAAAGATGATAGATTCAAATATAAATGTTGAACAGTTAAAGAATCGAATTATTCCAATAAAAAATGAATATGACAGTTTCAATTTAAAAGGAAAACAAGGAACAACCCGGAAGTTTTTATTAATGTTACCATCTTCCTGAATACATATTTGGGTTCATGTATACTTTGACCTTTACTCGAGATGAAATGAGATTTAAATCAACAGTGTTGAAGGTGTTATCTGAATCAACAGTTTGGAAGGTGTCAATGAATAAATTAGTCATATAAGTATGCTTTGTAGCCTCCCGCACATGATAACTTATCTTTAGTTATTCAGCAGAAACTTCTCTTCAAACTTGTATCTAATCCCCTTTGACTTCAAATTTATGTAAGGCCTAGTTGGACCAATTATCCTCTCCCCAAGCCTAGCCAGAAAACAAAGTGACAGACCTGACTATGCGGCCAAGCAGACAAAGTGTAGAAAACGTGACTTACAGTGAGCAACTTATACAATATTGACTCCACATCTTCACCAACATAACCAGCCTGCAACATTATGCATTTTGGGTGTCAATGGGCTTCAAAAGAAGTCTGACCCTAAAGCAATTTACTGAGAGACAAGCAGCTGTTTGAGCGGTTGACATCATGTATCAAGCAGAAAAGACTCGCCTGTGTCAACGTTGTAGCATCAGCTATGACAAAAGGAACATTAACAAAACGAGCAAGTGTCTTTGCCAACAATGTCTTCCCTATTTGACATTAAATAAGTTAGGAGGATTACAAAGACAAGTTCTTCCAAGAAGGCTGACAAAACCACAAATACAGATTCATACTTCTCATCCTTAAATCACAGGAAATGCTTGATCACAAAAAGAGAAAAAAAGTAATTATACCTGAGCCTGTAGGCCCCATCAAAAGCACGTTGCTTTTTTCTAACTCCACATTATCATCATGATCTAATGCTTCCTGGAATCCCAATTCTGCTCCTGACCTAGTGGCGACACTCACAAGTTCAGTTACAAGACAAGAGAATAAGACACGATACAGCACATTATGGATCGTATAGCAAATAACATAACAAAGGTAAAAGAACAAAGCTAACCCTTTCTTCAAAGAGCCATGATATATTCTCTTATAGTGATTATAAACAGCCACAGAGAGAACCTGCATTACGAGCAAGCATCTGTTGATCAACCATATAAAGCTATGAGAGCATGAATCATGATAGAACTAGTTTGAGTTAATCGTATATCACAAAAGGAAAGAGACTTACCTTCTTAGCTCTTTCTTGGCCGATGACAAACTTATCAAGGCCCTTGCAGATCTCCTTGGGGGTCGGTAAATCTTTTCCCAAGTTGGCCCCACCCCATCCATTTTTCTCTCCCTTGTTACTACCATTACCATTAGCAGTGCGGGCACCAGTGGCCCGAATAACATTGACTCCAGGGGCAAAGGGAGGACCAGGTGGGGTATGGACAGCCAAGCCATTGGGGGGAGGGGGCCAATTCTCAGGATGGTCTCCACCGTACGACCTCAAAGACTTCCAAAAAGACACCCTCAACCTATCATAAGTAGCAAAATCACTGTCACAGTCTTCCTCACCACTAATTTTCCTCGTGGTCTTTGATTTGGTATTACTGGTGTTGTTATTGGTGGTACCGAGGGCTCTTCCAATCTCAACAAAACTGCCCTGAAGAGGGGTAATTCTGTAGGGATGGAAGTAATAAGCGGTTTTGCAACTGGGACATAAATTAAGGGCTTGGTAACCCGCAGCAGCCCCAGCTGAAGAAGAAGAAGAATGGAGACCAGGCGGTAATTGGCGATAATTACTATTACTATTATTAGTATTATTATTCGCATTGGAGAAGAGGAGATCCATGGATTTGGAGCAGCGAGGGCAATTGGCCTCGGCTCGGATCTTGCGGTGATGATGATGGTGATCAGAGCCACCTTGGTCCCACTTGTAACGCTGCTGCTGCTGCAGATGATGATGCGGATGATTGGAATGGGATTGGGATAGGTGATTGAAGTGGAAGTGGCCGGTTGAGATGGCAGTGAACTGCATTTGACGCCATCTCATCATCAACATGCTGCCTCCTCCTTGTTCTGCTGCTGATGATAACCACCTTACCTTTTTCCATCTCCATATTGCATTTCCAGACATTTTCTTTCTTTCTTTCTTTTTTCTTTTTTTTTTTTTCAATGAAATGGAATCGTATAGTATATGAAAAGAACGAGATTAGATTGGGATCTGAGATATATGTATATTATTATTATTATTATTATTAGTATTAGTATTTGTAGTAGTTGTCGTGAAGAATAGCAATTTGTTTGATGCGAATACTATGAAACATATACATAATCGGATATTGAAAGAAAGAAAGATAACGAAACTGAGAGAGAGAGAGAGAGAGAGAGAGAGAGAAGGAGAGAGGGGGAGAGAGAGAGTGTATATATATATATATGTATATATATATGCATATATGTGTGAAAAACTCAAAAAAAAAAAAAAAAAAAAAAAACTCAGAAACACACTACACTAAACTATGCGAAAGGTCATTTTACATTGGTTTTTTTTTTTTTTTTTTGGTAAAAAGTCGTTTTACTTTCAACTTCATCCACACAAAAACTCGTACGAATAGGGTAGGTAATGGTAAATATGGCACCCAACTCACGCTACTGTCGTTAGCTTTCCTTTTGACCACCACAATAAAAACCCAACCTCCTTTCCCCTCCCGCTCTTCCTAATTTTCCCTCGTCTACAAGGTTTTTAAGTACAAAATTTATTACTCTTTCCCATGCAACGATTCTAGTAGAAAAATAATTATAAGCTTCTAGTCCATCTTTCTCAATTCATCTATATTATCCAGTCTTTTTAATTAAGGTAGATGAAACCGATGTGTAACCGCTCCATCACATACTTTTACCAGAATAAAAATATGCATGGCTCATAAAACTAATTAAATATACATTCCATGGACAACCTTTAATTTCATGAATTTTCACAATCTCTTTAGTACAAATTTGTCCAAATAGTTCATTCATTATAACTTTTTATTCAAATTCTATATCATTAAAAGAGAGAGAGAGACGCCGTAACACGAATCTTATTTCTGCATTAGGACTTTCCATTTCGAATTAAGCTTCCTACTTTTCATGATCATCACCAAAACAAATATGCTAATGCAATATACATATCAATCAACAGAAAACAAACACATATAAATCCTTCAACTTTTTATACAATAACAACTCAAAGATATAAAACATTTAAAGCCAAACCACATCACATTGGATCAACAATCCCATGAACACATGATGGGTATCATAGTCAAAGGTAAGTAAGAGAGGAGGTTGAAGATTAAAAGCCAAGTCAAAATCATAAATGTACTGGTTTCATGAGTACATCAAGGACTAATGGTTTAACTGACATGGTTTTAATAATATCAAGAGCTTCTTTGACTACTAAGAAAGCATAATTCAAGTTTTCTTTTAATTCAAGATTTCTTTCATAATCCATCACATGAATCTTAGGAGGATTATGCTTGTTTCAACTTCTAAAGATGTTGCTTCTCAAGTTATAGTTTTTTATCAAGATAAAATTTTAGCATCAATGTTTATTTAGAGTTTAGCGTTAGAATCAAAATATGTCCTCATTTAGGATTGAAGACAGAAGACTAAATGTTATAATACTTGAAGATATTGGAAATTTTACAAGAAGATACATATATTAATATTTTAGGAAATTAAATATTTTATTTTTTTCATTTTTCTCCCTCTTTGTATCATAGATTGTCATTAGGGTTTGCATATAAATAATTGCATATAACCCTATGGGGAATTAATTATCGATCCCTTAATACAATTTCCCTTTGATTAAGTTCATCTCTTTCAAAACCTTTTACTTTTCGGTCTTCTTCAACCATAGAAAGTAGACCATTTAGTTTATTTGTAAGTTATTTCAAACAAACTAAGATAGTTTAGGCTCTTTTATGAGTCATATCCAAGAAAGGCTGCCATCCTTATTCCTTTGTTTGTAGCATTGCTTTAATCATAAGATCCTTGTTAATGGCAATTTTTCATCTAATAAGATACTAAGCTTCCTTCAACTTGCAAAACAATTAAATGGTTGGTACAAAAACCACCACTTTCATGAATAGAAGTGTAATGATACTAGTAAGTGTACTTGGTTATGTATGCAATATAATATCAGTAAAAATCAAGTAAAACCCACCGCAAATATTATTTTAGCTCTCAACTATATTAGTCCATCTAAAGCTAGGAAAATTAAATTAAAGATTTTAAATACAAATTCTAAGCATCGATGCTACAACTAATCTACCATATAAATTGGGATGTTCAATGTGTCTAGTGAATTTAATCATCAACAAGATAAAAGGAAAACCGGTAAATATTGATATTAAATAAATTCATATTGTGCTTATCAAATCTTTAATAAGTTTAGATTAATGAAAAACTTAGTGATAATTCCTTGTTTCGAAGTGAATAATTTCCTAGGATTAAATCTAATTACTCTCTCTATCTTTAGACAAAATATAAAGTAATTAATCATTTTCAGCTCCTAAACCTTACTTGAATTGAAGTACATATCTCTATGTCTTTTCTTTAATCCAAATCATAGAAACTAACTAGAAAATGTTTTCTCAAGCTCATTCTTAATCTAATATGTATTTTGAAAAATTAAAATGTAGCCCCGATGATTACGAAATTAAAGATTCAACAAATGACCACTTAACTCAAAAAAACCAAATCTAGTAATTAGTAATCTAAACATCCAATTCACACTATCAACTAAAGCATAGAAAAAAAAATAGGTTTAACAATATCTAAAGTAAGAATATATATAAATAAATGGAAACAACCATAAAAGAGGTTCATAAGTCCTAATTCATGCCCAAATATTACTTCTTATCATTCCAAAAGCTTAAATCCACAAAAGTAAACTACTATAAAACAACTCTCTAAAAGATGTTTTTCTTCTCCTTTTAAAACCTATCCCTTAATTGAATGAATTAAATAATAAAAACTTTACTTGAATACAAGGCTTTATATTTATTTATATTACAAGGAATATTGCATGGAGTTTTAATAACTACATGATCTTAGACATAGTCATGCTAATTGCATATGTAACTTTGTATGGACTCATAACTTCAATCCTCAATAGAAAAATAACTAAACACAGCCTTGACACAGTGCGAGATCTAATCCAAATCATGATGTTATTTTCTTGTTCCTGAGTGGGTTTTTTCAATTCTTTTAAATTTATGCTCTACTCCAAGTTAAAATAAAAATATGCCCAATTTTTATTTGCACCCATATTCCCTTATATGGCTTTTTTGTCTAAACTTAAATAGTGTGTACTTCCTTTTCCATTCAAACATCAAAATAGACCTAACCTCTCCTATCTTGCATAGCTCGGCTTTTTCATGGCTTCTTCCTTTTAATTGTTTCACATGATTACTATTCCATTAATTAATTCCTTTAAAAACCATAAAAAAATAACATATTAAGTACTAAAATTTATTAAAAACATGCTAAAAGTTTATAAAAGCGCTATAAAAATTAACCTATCAAATATGTATAACAAAGCCTTATTAAATTCCCACATGCTTAATTTTAGGGGATAGGTCCAAGCATCCAATTTTGGGGAGCTTGGGAGAGTAGTCTGACTAAGCTATAATTTTTTGGCATGGCTAGAAAAATTAGTCAAAGTAACCTATGGATGTAAATTCTAAAATGATAAAAATTAAATAATAATATTAATATAGCCAAAAAGCTATTTAAAATATACTAATAAATAATAAACCCATGATGCTTGCGTAACAAACAAATATAGCAATATAATACAATACAAAAGTTAATATAGTTATTAAATCAAATTATATACATAAGCAATGATGGAAGAAAAAAGAAGAAGAACAATACATGACAATTTCAAAAATACATATAAATATATGAATATACAACTACACTAAAGCATTACAAAGACATTAAAACACATAGAATATATGCTAATTGTATTTATTCATAATTTTAATATATACGATACTTCTAATTGTGTCTTCTAGCTTATGAACCACATTGTCTACAAGCTTTCAACAACTCGAGGCTCTTTCCATTTTCAAAGCATAAATGACGGAGCAATAGATTTATAAACATTACAGGCTACGGTCATAGTTAAGATGGTGAAATGATGTTCACAAGAAAAAAGAGAATTCAAAATAATTGTAGTTTAATGTGCATGAATTATTTTGCAAGATTGATGGAAATATTTGTTATTTACAGTTCTTTTTAGCAGCAATAAAGAGTAAACTTTAAAGGAGGGAAAAGAGAGGAAGGGAGAGAAGTGTTTTAATTTAAGTTAGAGTGAATTTCTTAAGTAACTATTATTTTATTTCTTTTAATTATTTCTTACTCATATTTTAAATACAAATTGATGAGCATGATGCATATGAATATAATAAAACAAATGAAAATAAAGATTTGAATTTTCACGGCTAATTAGCACTTATTAAGAAATAAGGAAACATGTAATCATCTATAATATTAAAGCGTTTGGAGCGTAACCGTCAAAATAACATTTTGATTATTTTTACTTATTAACCTTTTCAATAAAATTTTTATTATTAATAAATAATTTTTTAATACTTTTGATTATAGATATATGACAATTTAGGAATTTTAAAAAATATAACCCTCTCCCCTATCTCTTTATCCCTCTTCTGAGATTCTCACTATTCCTTCTCTCTCTCTTTCTCTCTCCTCCAAAATTCCCGTTACTCCGAATTTCTCTCTCCACAATCTCCATCTCTCTCTCTCTTTCTTTCTCATCTATTATTATCTTTTATCAATATCATAATATATTTAAATATATTATATAATTTCATTTATTTTATACATACATAACGCGAGTATATCATTCACTAATATATATATATATATATATATACATATTAGTAGTTGGATTTTCTCTTAAATTAAAAATAAATAAAGGATTATATATGTAAAAGGCAAGGTCCCTTTATTTATTTTTTTTATACTTAACGCCAGTACGTCATTCGGTAGTATATATATATACATCAATATGTAAATATTGGTAGTTGGATTTTCTCTTAAATTAAAAATAAATAAAGGATTACCTATGTAAATGGCAAGGTCCCTTTATTTAGGATTCTTTTTTCATAAAATCCTTTAGCACTTGCAAAAAGAAGAAAATGTTTGTGCAATGAAGTATAATAATTCTTACCATAGAAGTGAATTTGAAAAACATAGTGGATATTTTGTTTTACACCTAAAGAACAATTTTTTAAAAATCATGATGTTAACAAAAATATGTGAAAATATTAAAATGAAGAAAAATAGCAGATATATTATGAACCTAATATTAAGCTAAACTAAAAACAAACCTTGAAAAAACAATGGCTACAAATGAGATCAATTTACATAATTAAATGGATAAAATCAAAGTTATCGACTTTACACTTTAGAAACAGAGAAAAGAGGAGGTAGAGTAAGTACAAAAATGGATGGGATTTATTTTGGTAAAAAGACGATAATTGATATATTTAGATTTTGTTAATGTAACTTTTGTAAAATGAAAAGTTAAGACTAATCAAGGAGAAAGATAAAAGGAAATTTCTAATTTGGCTATATATATTATGTAATAATCATTTTACATCATGTTATTATTGCATTAAAATATAATCTTATAATTTCACCATTAATGCATATTAAAGGATAAAGGTAAGCAAATAATCCTATCGTATAGGATATCTACCCGAACCTCACTCAACCAGATAAGTTATGGGTAGGTAATTAAGGCCATACAGTAGGTTCCGAATAAGATATGAGTAAGAAATTAGAGTACCTTATATTCACCTTAGAACTTATACTTTGAATCATATAAGTCACAACCAAGATCCTACCTATTAATAATAATAAAATAAAACTAATAAATAAAGGGTCCATCTCATTAAAATAAAGTAAAACCTAACCCATTGAAAACCCTAAATTAAATACTTATTACTCATTTCTCTTTCCTCTTTCGCCTTTAGTCACTACTCCATTATAAATTTCTTTCTACTCCTTCCTTCTTTGCTAACTAATCTCTTATTTACATTTTAATAAACTTTGTAAATCCCGCATTAAGTATGATGTTTATTGCTTTCATTTTTTAAAATGATGTGCTTAGTCCTTGAAATATCTTCAAAATGCGATTATTAAAAAATAAATGTTTTGTTTACATAAAGAATATTCTGTATAATACTTTTATAAAAGTTCATCCATAATAATAATGATTAAAGAACCATTTAAAGAAAAAAAATTGGTCGAAAATAAACCTAAATAGACTTTGTGTCATTTGAAAGATTAGTTAAATTGAGTAATTGCTTTTGAGAAAAAAAAAAAAAGGATGAAGTTTATTTTATGTTTTGAAGAAAAAATAGTATTGAAATTTATAAGGAAAATAAAAGATATATATATGTATATATACTCCATAAGGTACCTTGTACAATTTATAAGGTATATGGTGCATGGTACATGGTAATTCTAGGTTATCATAAGGTAAGTTACGGGTAACAAAATTTGAGAATTTATAGCCACAAAGTAAGATATACGTAGGTCCTATACCCTACCCACCTTGTTTTCGCTTACCCCTATTAAAAGCTTGCTATTGTAATTTGACTATAGAGAGAAATGTGTAGTGCAATTATTATAAAGGGTTAATTTTCCAATATTATGATTTATAAGGTTATTTACATTTGATGATTTTTTTTTCCTTTCTTAATATAAGAGTAGAGACAAATTAAAAAGTATTAACTTAAAATATCATATTTTCTATATCATAAAATTATGGTAATTGATATTTACAATCATAATAAATAACACGATCATAAAATCAATAATGATAGACAATATGAAATATTAATATTACAAAAAGGTGCTTCAAAAAAATAAGAAAAGATATCAAAAGTCTCATTCTTGCACTTTATATATATATATATATATATATTAGCATTGATAAAACAATTTATGTGACAATATATTTATTTTCGTATAATGCTTTTTTTTTTATCTAAGTATAATGTAAGAGTATGGTACAAAATATTTAGTTTGTTGCTAAATAGTACTATACATAATATAAAGTAGTAAATATTAAGTCATAATTAATTCTTGAATCCTTAAAATGGCAAAATCTCTTTTTGGTAATATTATTTTTGAAGAACACTAGGCTAAAGTCAAGAGGTGAGTGGGTGAATTGGGTTTTAAGATAATATGCAATTCTTTTCGATATAACCAAATAAATGTAATAATAAGAACAATCAAAGTAACAATAAAGTAATAATAAGTACAAAAATTAAAAGAGATAAGAATAACGAAATTCAAGCCCAAATATGAATTGCCCCTGGTCTCTACAGACTCACAATGTCTCCAGTCGAGAACTTCACTTCACTTTATTAATTTCACAACTTAATGCTTCAAGAGCTACATAAGCTTACACAATCTCTTTTATATAAAACTAACTCAAGCATATCACTTTTTTCTCTTAAGATCGCAAATGTAAAGACTTTTAAGCACAATAACTATGTCTATTTTTGTTTAATAGCAAATAAGCGTGTAAGAGACATAAGCTCAAGAATATAAGACAATGTCTTTTTTATTACAGTAGAATATCAGATCTTAATAGCCTTTGGTCAGGTTATTTAGCTTTTATATCAACTCATTGAATTCTTCCAATTACCGTGCATTAAATGCTCCAACGGTTACTTGAAACAAACTTACCGACATGCCGATAGCTTATATTACTAATAAGCCAGTAACAAAATACTCTACTGGCATGATAATTGACAAGTGAATTGGCAAGTCGGTTCCTTGTCTAAAAGCAAATTTATCTCCTTATCTATGCCACTTCACCATAAAGCTGATAGTGTTCTGGAATCATCAATCCAATAAGCAAAAAATGTCCTGAAAAACCTTTTAATACATGACAAACAAATACTCTTTGCATTTTAACTTTAAGATCATTTAATTACCACTCAAAATATTAAATTGCTTATAGAGATAATTGATATAATTAATTATTAATCAAATTAATTAATCTTATTTAATTATCTTAATATGATAAAACAGGACTTAGTTTCATCATTTTGCTTTTGATTTGTTCTCATCAAAATAAATTAATGAACCCCAAGTTTTGCAAAATTTGTTTTAGTTTTTCCCAAATTATAAATATATCTTTCATTGAAAAGTGTAGATATCAATTTAATATGGAATTAATGGTAATAAATATAACTATTAATGATAGTTTTTAAATTAGAAAATAAAATAATAATAAAGCATCGAAAACACCAAAGAACTACCTTTCACTTTAATAATATAGATTTAAGTTATTCCCTATTTATCATAAATGTGTAGCTTATGTTCTAAAAGTTAACCGATCCTAAGTGATAAATTACATGGATAATAAAATTTATAAAAATGACAATCAGGAGTATATATGTACATCAAACGCATTATATATGAATAAATATATACTAGTAATTAACTAAAAACCTAAATAGATGTAAAATATATTACAAAAAATGATAAATAAATGGCACAAAATTTAGGGGCAACTTGGGACATATAAACCTGTATACCGATTCAATTTAGAACGAGCCCTAAACTGGGCTTGACCCTTAAGGCCATAAGCCCGGGCAGGTTCGAGTGAACCGGCTCCTTAATAGTCTTTCTTTTAAAGTTTTTTTTTCCTACATTTTCATAATTTAATGGAAACAATTTTTCGCCTTCTCTCCTATTTCTAATTTTTTTTCCCACATTATTGTAACACTTTATGTGTACATTACAATTTACATATATTAATGCATAAATAATTTACTGTTATTTTTTGCTCAAATTTTACTATTTTTCAAATAATTGATTTAGATCGCATGAGTGTGCTATTATTTTAATATTAACATATTAAGTATTGTCAAGTCAAGAAAGAGAAATTGCAAAGGAAAAAGATTTTTTATTCCGATCTCTGAATATATTGTCAATACGAAGAGAAATAAATTACAAAATAATTATAAATGTGAGATGTCACAACTCATAAAGGAAAATGACAAACTCAATTGTAGATGATGGTGTTTGATGGAATGATGGTGCTTGGTTTTTTTTTTTTTTTAAATAAAGCAAAATTCGAGCTGGCCAAACCACTAGTTTAAATGGTGGTTTAGACTTATCGATTCATGGGCCTGCCAAGTCAACAGATTCATCAAGTTGAATCCCCTAGGCCTTTAGAGCTCGGCAATTTGTAGGCTCGTTCAAAACTACCCATCTTGAGGCTGAATTGGCTTAACAACTCTCTAGGCCTATTTACGGTTCAAAACCAACTCTTGCATAGGTTTAGATATATTGGTAAGAGCATGTCAACTCAAGAAATGAATGCTTATAGGAGTTCATGGAATGGAATTTGGATACATCTTCTACAAGCAAAAAGCTAAAAGTATACACATGTAAGCTTAAGATAATTTCCACTACTTATAGGACCCTAGTTTAGAAAAATTTATGGAAGTGTGAAAAAACTTAATAGGAGATTAGGAATAGATATGCTAAAATCAAATGAAAATTGGGTGATTTGAGATTCGAGGTCTAACCACCACCCAACATCAAGACACCATCACTACCTATTGAGAAATCAACTTCCATGCATAGTCGAAACACCCCCTTAGTCGGATGATAGCTAGAAATAGCTCTATTGTAAGTATTTCCTTTGCTTTGATTTTCTTTAATTTCTAAAACTACTAAACTTTGTTAGAAAATTATAGAAAAACTTATACTTATTTTGCACGTTATTTTAGGGAAAATGCTATTTAACTAAAATTAGGTAGCTATATATTTCGTTTCTAATAAATTACTAAAACTGCATAGATTTTGAAGTTATTTTCAAGTACCTTAATGATTTTGTTTTTACTTCGAAATTCCGTTTCCCACATATGGTGCTAATTTTGTTAGGGTATTTTACTAGAAGTTAGGATTTCACTAATTGTGTATTGGCTCCATTGTGTGATCTCTTACCGAAAAAAGAAAATGACTACAAAGGGCACCAAAGGGTAATTTAGTGCAACTACTTCAATACGTAAATTATTAAAAGCATAAAGTGAAAACTTTAATGAAATGAGGAGAGGGAGAAAGAGAGAGAGTCCCTTTAATTTGGCCTTATCTCCTGTTTATAGAAGATGAGGGAGGAGATGACTTCCGAGATATTTTAGGAAGTGTATCCTTATTATATCTTGAGTCAAATATTAGAAATTAGGCTAATGTATCTAGTCAAATAGATACATATTTGTTAGAAGTTAGGGCGTAATTTAATTAAAAATTTACTAAGGTCCATGTACAAAAAATGTCTAGCAATAGATATCTTAGCACATTAAATAATGTACAACCAAGCAATAAAATTACAAGAGTAAGAATAAGAAAATGAAAATACCTAAAAATAAGCCTTTCAGTGGAGTCGTAGATATCAATTTTGCTAGACTACCTTTAGCCCAAAAATTCGTCAAATATGTATTACAATGTAGAGCTTTTAGTGCCATTTTAACTAAAAACAACATATTAGAAATAAAAGAGAAAACTTCCATACATTGTTTTACAATGGAGAATGTTCAAAAAGTTGGAAGAATCTCCTTTTCTAAGCTACTTGTCTTCCTTTTTTATTCTTCCTTAGATAAAAGAGAAGGTTTGTCTCCTTTATTTCTTAGACTACCCCACTTGTACTTAGCCTTAGTCCATTATACAAAAGTTACAGGATGATGATGACAAGGAAAATGAATAGAAAGAAAGTGGGCCCAAATGTTGAGTCGACAATTCAACTCCAACAAGCTACTTTGTTTAAGTTGTAGTTGTCTTAAGTCAGTTTTGGAAGTTTGCTCGAGAGGTTTAGCTTTGGCATGGTCTTCGTTGGTGATGGCATCGAATACCTTGTCTTACTTCCATTTCCATCTACTCATTTCAGGTAGAGTTTAAAGCTCACATTACTCACTCAGGTCCAGTTGTATTGTAGCGCTTCTTAGGTCAACTTGAAATTAAGAATGGAGTCCTAAGTTACTTAGTCTAACTAGAAGCATCAGGTTGGTCGGCCTTTGAAGGTGTTTTGCTGCTGCTGCTATTACTATTGCTATCCACCACATCAGCTCTTGAAAATTAAATTACATCCATGACATGATCGGATCAACTTTACTTTATCTTCGTTTGTTGCTATTGCTACTGCTACTCCATCATTGGTCCCAGTTTAGTCATTTGAGTTGATGATGCAATGTGCAAGACAGCTCTCTTATTTCTCTTTACAAACAATGGTTGCTACTATTTACAGCACTAAGCTCCTCTACCACATGTATTCAATCTAGTTTGTTGCTATCATTCTCTTTGGACTAAAAAGCAGTTATATAATAAAACAAAATGAAAGGCTTAGGTCCTTCCACCTCCTCCACATATGGTATGGTCTATGCTTTAAAAAAAACATGGATAAAGCCCCCAACCATGTGTTTGACTACTTCTTGGGCTATTGATAATACTCAAATCGACCAGCTATCTTCAATTTCATGCCTTCTGTTATAAGATAAAAATCATTCCTAAGTTAACTTAAATTTAAAGATAACATAATTATATCACATCACTATTTTTGCAATTAAACATGAGCTCAGTTTAATAAGTACTTGAAAATATAATTGCTAAAGAGATTGAATAGCCAAAAGCATGTAAATCATACATTAGCATTTATATCCTAATTATCAATCCTTTTTCTTAATATTTTATGCAAATGATTAGAAAAGTGTACGTTTCATTATTTGTAACTAAGAATTCATTCCAAAGCTTAATGAAATGCATAAATTGTGTTGTTTAAGTGGAGATGAACATGTAATTTTACATGTTTATCAACTAGTAGACCTTTGCCCTATTTACATACCTCTACAAGAGAGGCGAGGGCAAAGGTGAGGAAGCATCATCCTGAGCTTAACCTCCATTTCTAGGACTATCTTAATGTTATCTTCGCTAATGAGGACCCTAGAATAATTTGGCAAGAAGGTATTGATATAGCACCTGAAACCAATCATGTAGGTAAGGGAGGTCACATCTAGACTAATCTAACTATAAATGCTCCTCCATGCTTAGCTTTACTCCCCATGAAATATTGAAGCCCTTAGGGGAGTTAATGCTATAGGACCTAAGTAAGATGATCCACATGTTCCTAAGCACTACATGCCTAAATAGTGAAGGATTTCACATCACCCTTTTTGCTTTTATTTTGTTTTGCCTTCTTTGATTGATTTTTATGTAGGAGATGTTAGGTTGCTAACTTGAACCTTTTGTAAGTGCCATTCAACAATTAGGGAAACAAAGGTGAAATCTTGTCTAAATATACTCTTCAACTGCTAATGTACTGCTATTCCTTATGATTGGTTTATGTTCTTTCTTACAACCGTACAAATTCACCATTGTCTTGAAGTAAACTAAGTAATCATTAGAATCTCTGAAACCATCATAGAACTTGAAGGTTTGGAGCATGATGTGCTTAGACAGTAGCTCATCTTGAATTTTCTTAGTAAAGGGAGATCAATTGATCAAGAATTGACAAGTGGCCTTGTTCTTCTTATATTCTACAAGGACAAATGTATTCTTTGATCTGGTCTATGTTTTTGCCTACCAAAAGTGGTATAAGTTAGCCTCTAACGAAGTAAGGTAGTTACTCTAAGCTAATGATGGGGTGTTATCATGTGTAGCTTTTAGTGGCACAAGTTTGATAACCAAGGGTTGTTTCTAGCCATTGGTGGTGATGGCAAAGGGCTAATGTTGAAGGCATTCTCTAGTACTAGAGGGATGTCCTATTGCTCCCTTTCAGCAAGCTTTACTTTTAGATCCCTTTCAGTAAGCTTTGCTTTTAGATCCTAATTTTCAACTTACAACTTGAAAAGCATTTCTTTTAAGCCCACCAAGCACTTTGGATTAACTATATTGGCTAATGGGACCTATTGTAGAGATAGGTCTTGGATGTTGTTTGGTTAGTTAAGCGATTGCTCAATGTGCCAGCATTTTGGTTAAGCTATTGCTTAACTTCACTAGTATTATCTTCTAGGATGAACAAGTGATTCTTTTGCTTCTTACAATAGTAAGTATAAGATTCATAGACAAACACCAAAATGTTAGTGGTTAACTTTCATGCGATGATTGAGGTTAGAAGGAATCTGTAAATGCTAATAAATATAAGCTAAAAGAGGGGTGCCAGGGGTGATTATAGTGTAGTCACTTTGATTTTTAAGTTAATATCGATTTTTGGAGGGTGTTTAAGGAGATATAATGTAAGCTAAAGTGAGCGAATGTAAGGTTTCTTTTACCTTTAGCCTTAAGCTATATCTATAAGCATGGTAGGTGAGCTTAATGTAGAAAGTAGGTCACGTCCTCAAGATTCTTTCTGACTTTCATGGAGAGGATCATAAGCTAAGTGCCTGTTAGTTGTAGACTTTTCTTATTTGTTCGAGTTATTCTAACCTAATCTTCTTTTGATCTTATTGATTAGGTATGTACATCTTAGACTTTAGGGCCTAAGCTGTAAAGGGCTGGAAAGAGACAAAAACTTAATAGACGTCTTCTTATAAGTTAGCTAAACTGTTGGAAACTCGATCTATGCATTAGGGAGATCATTTGTAATATTAGTAGCTTGACTTTGTATCATAATGAAGAGCTTGGATAAGACTCTGAACAGATTAGTCATGAGCTTCTAGGCTTAACCCATACTCTAATGAGATCAGCTTATGTTTAGATGCCCATATTTATAGCCTATAAATAGATATTGCTTCTCTCTCTCTCTCTCTCTCTCTCTCTCTCTATTATATATATATATATATATATATATATATATATATGTCTTTCCTTGGTGGTTTTCTCAATTGATGGATTCTATCATCTATCATCTATACATAACATTTGAGCAAATTTCGATCAAGAGAGGAAAATGGG
The DNA here is from genome assembly GCA_024138005.1 of Lumnitzera racemosa. Lineage (NCBI taxonomy): Eukaryota > Viridiplantae > Streptophyta > Magnoliopsida > Myrtales > Combretaceae > Lumnitzera > Lumnitzera racemosa. The sequence continues at coordinate 90,860,685 of JAMXBC010000010.1, read as the reverse complement.
GTCTTTAGTAGAAAGCAATGTTGTTTAAGCATAATAGTAATGGCAAGTCAATATATATATACATATATACATACATACATATAATGATGGTAGTAAAAATATCCCCAGTTGGATCCTTCATGGTCCATGAGGAGGCTTCCATTTTGGATCGCACCAAATGGCAGCAACTACTGCATACTAACTACTAAGTAGATTACCAATGATGATAATAGGCAGCAAGCCTAAGATACAAGGTGAAAGTGTGGTGGGATAGACAATCCTAATTTTATGGCTGTAATAAGTAATAATAGGTGGCCCCAAAGCATGTAATTCAAATACAGTTCTATGGTATTGTATTGGATGACTAACAAAGTGAAAGCAACAGTAAATATTCAAAAATAGTTCCTGAGCTTCAGATGACACGTATATCATGTGTAAGTCCAAGGTGTTTCACTTTTTTCTACTTTTGTGATTAGTCTGTTGTCTGGAATTGTAATCCTTTTATCTCGAGGCATATAAGGGCCACATTCAAATCCATTGACTGCTCTGACCTTTTTATTATTATCATTATAAAAGTACAACTTCTTTCAAGGACCACGAGCATATCCATGAACGAATTTTTTCTGGAATGATTTCAAAATTGTGAATTGCATTACACAGAGCTATAAAAGTAACAACGTAATTATTTTTTGATCTAACAGTTTACTGCTATTGATCCTTTTGCTTTGTATCCGCATGTGCTGGCGGATATGCAACAAATAAGCTAGTGTTTCCTTCAAGATGAGACTGATCTCCTTTTGGTGAAGTAAGATGCTTGAATGCTTCAAAGAGATTGGTATACTTCATGACTAAATCCTTGTACATCCTCAGCAACTTTTCTACATCTCCTACTGTAAGTTCACCAACCTCCACTTCCATAAATGGGTAACCGGATCTTCCTGCAACAGTGATACTCTTTTTAAGCAACTAAAGATAAGTATCTGATTTGGCTTTGAATATTGAGAAACATCAAGAAAAAGATTCGCAAAGGCAACCTAGTAAGCATCCTACAATAATTAATAAATCTAACAAGAAAAGGTTTATGTGATGTGAAGATATTACCAAAGTTTCCACCTCTGCTGCTTATTGATGCCATAGGAATTGGATAGGGTGGTTGTCCTACGGCACCTACATCTTCTACTGCACTTGTTGGTTCGTTGTGGTTTAGTTTTTTGGCTATTCTAGCTGCTTGCATACTTTCCTCGAATTCAATTTCATCAATGGAGAGAGACTTGGCATTCAAGTCAAGAATAAAAGATCTTGCTGACAAAAGGTTTGTGAAGTAATAAGCTGCTTCTGATACAAGTTTTACCTGTCTACGGTATAACTGAATGAATTTAAGATTTGAATGCAGCTGGAAAGGATTGGCCTGTTAAAATGTTTCTTACTGTTAGGAAATAAAAAAGCATAGGGCCTGAGATATCTACTTATGCAGACAAAATCATTAGACTAGAGAAAAATGAGGCGCTTCAAATCAATGATTACTTGATATAAGCATAAAATGAGAGATAAATAGCCATCAATTAAACATTTGCCATAGACCTCAATTTTAATTATGTGAAAAAATTTGGTACAATATATTACTAATAAGAGCTTACCTTTATGGTGACGTATATTAGAACTGGAAGAAAGTCATCTGCCCCTGCCAAAACATGGTTTTCTGATATTGATGCATTGATTAGCAAATTGTTAATGATCCTACAGCAATTCATAATACAGGAGAGTTTCTCGCGCGGAGCTTTAAATGCATTCATCTTTTGGAGTTCCTTTTCTGCAAGCTGGGAAAATAATGTTAATGTCAGAGCACTATTGTGAGTGGTTGCAGGTATGTGATTGTGTGAGTCCTTTGTTACCAAGACTCGAGTGATATGGATAGAGTAAGCTAGGAAAATAATGTTAATGTCAGAGCATTATTGTGAGTGGTTTCAGGTGTGTAATTGTGTGAGTCCTTTGTTACCCAGACTCGAGTGATATGGATAGAGTATCCAAGTGTCCCAAAAGCAACAGCAGTACTGTTCGTGTTATAATTTGTACATAATGTAGAAAGACATTTTATTGTACATATGAATTTCAATGATCAAAGTTAAGTATTTATTATAGATGTGTGATTGTATGATTATGCTTAGTATAACAATAAATATATATTATTAGTGGAAATTTCATGACATCTTATTATCTAAAAATTGTTTTTTAATTGGATAAATATCTAGAAGGGATATAAAAATTTAAACCAACATGTTACATGAACAAGTTCATTCCCATTAGACCAGTCAAATATATCAAAATTATACAAAAGGGTGCCCAAAGTTAGGTAGGGTTAGTGATTGGTTAAATGAAACAATGACACAAACACGAATATGACACAACTAAGAATGTGATTGCAAGTAGAACACATGGCACAATTATCAAATGAATATATACAATTGCATTATAACTTAATCATTTGTTGATATCTATTCACTTTCATATACTTTTAGCACTAATATGAATTTAACACAAAACAGAAACACCAATAAGAATTCAATTATTTTTCTATCCAATTGCAGTAGAGTTTCTAGTAGGATTAGGGTTTGATAGCTAAGAATAAAGAGGAAGAGATTACCTAAGCTAAAAGTTCAATCAAAGGGAGCTCTTAAGCAAATTTCTTGGCTAATTCATATGAATCTAAACCTGGACGAGAGAGAATCAATAATCCCAGTTGAGCGCACTTTCTTTTAAATTTATAGTAGACCCCCACTACTATGTCCACTAAACCACATCATCATTTCTTAACTAAGAAGAATTATCTTCATCATTAGGTGCACTTTTTGTAATGTTGATATTGCCAAGAACAGGCCGTAATGTATCGGTAAGACTTAAAGTGAAAGGGAGTAAACTCTCCCATAATTCCTCCCTCACGGTATCATTTTTAGCATAGTATACAAAGGTAATAGCAAAAGAAATATTCACTTCCAACAAAGTAAGTAATGTATGAATACATTGGGTGTGCTCAAGCTCAACTTGCACATCTCACACATGGGTTCCAACAAATCCATATGCATTTTCAAGCCAACCATTTATAAAAAAGGACCATCTAAGACCAATTTTAAGCTTAATCAAAACTTATTTCAGCGAGTTTACTTTTGTTTCTAATAAACCAATAAGAGATATGCCATTTTCTCAACAAATCTTCCTTACATGACTTGCTTTTAAAGGATCATTTATTCTTCTAACGTTAAAATCAACTAGAGGCATCTATGTACAAAAGGTAAAAGGGGAAACACCTAAGTATAGTTGCAACTTTTTTTTTACCTTTCTTCTAGCATTTGCTTAAAGAGTTGGAGCAATGTCCACTTTAAGATCTGCTGCCTAACCCTGTCAGTTGGATGCTTTCTTTTAATCACTAAAGCTTCAAGAGAAGTGTTTACCATGTCTTCAGCATCTAAAGTCCTTTCTTCATCAAAATCACCCTTTAACTACTCTACCACCTTTTCATTGCTCTCTAAATCTAGGTTTTCTAAAACATGAGCAGTTGCATTAATAGCGCTCACAATCTCCATCACCCTTTGCTATAATACTTCATAGAAGTGATTGTCTTCAGTGTTGTTTCGATCAACAATGTGATTAGAAGTTGCATTGTGATATTTCTCACAGTAACCTTAAAAAGGAAAACAACCTCTTAGCTGCCATTAACCTACTTCTTGATTATAAGGATACTTAAATGAACCTTAGCATTAGATCCTCCAATTGAGGTTATGGTTAGCCTTATCCCTAGAGGCTATTAAAGGGTTAACTCCAATACTCCTACAGCATTATTAAAGGGTTAGCCTCAATACTCCTATAGCATTAGCAATGTAGCTCAAACCTTTTAAGTTTTGGAAGTCGTATGGGATGCGAGAGAAGAGAGCCCAAACTAGAATATTTGTGTTTGAGGTTTATCAAGAGACATATAGTTACACCATTTTTGGATAATAAAGAGTCACCATGCAAAGAACCACATTTTTTCTAGAATAGTGGTAAGGTCCCAGTTCCTTGTGAATTTAAAGTAAAAAAATATCCCTCATCATTGGCAATAGCCCCTATAAAACCATGGTATTTCCATGTATGCATCATGGTCGATTGAACCAAGGAGAAAGGCATCTTAGTCCCTAAAAAGTATCCCATTAGAGTGGAATCCCAATACTTGGCTCCATCCTCTTCGACCTCCATAAGGATTTTAACCTTACAAATACAATCCCAAATGAAGGGGATGAATGAACCTAAGCCTAAAATCAAAAGCAACTGAACTGAGGCTAAGGGTATATATGTTATCGTAAAACCTAATACTTGGGTGATCACCTATTGAGACTTTAGTTAGGCTAATTATGAAAGGAGTTTTGACCGTGGGCTCACAATTTTTGGCATTGTTTTCTGCTTCAACTTTGTTTAACATCTCATTTAGCTCCTTCAAGGTTATATTTCCGTAAAAAGAAGCACCGTTAAGAGTTGCTTATTGACCTCTAAGGGGCACAAGCTTAGAGTGAAAAAAGTTCAACCTTTTTAAAACAAATGTTGATGTTTCGTTATTTGATCCAATAGCCTTCCATTAGATAAAAACATATTTGATAAATACTGATAACTCTCGGATAGAGTATTAGGATGAAAAAATCCATTAGACAATGAACTATTGGTTCTAAGCCATCTTTGGCGATGAATCAACAATTCAAAGTGCTTTTCTTGCGTATTCTTAATAAACCAACGTTTATATATAGATGTAGGGGGGTCTCTTTAGGAAGTAAGAAGCCTCTTTGACATCTCTTCATCTGCATGTCTTTTTAATCTTTTCCATATTTAGTAGGTTGGCTAATATTCGAGTATAAAATCCCACTTGTAAGCAACCGCAATGGATAAAATGATCCTTTAATTTCCTTTTTCTCTAATTAGAGCTGGAGATGCCTTAGGATCCTAACCTTTACTCACTTAACCTTGTTTAGCAAGGAGCTTGAGAGGAAAAAAGTTACCAAGGTAAAACTAGTGACCATAGACATCTTAAAAAAGAGACAAGAAACGGATGAGAAAGTGGGGAAGAGGTTAGGGCTAGCAAAAAGAAAGGGGGAAGAAGGGAGAGGGCTAGGGGAACATAAAAGAGGTGGTGAGAAGCAATATGCAGGGATTACAATTAGAAGGGTTTGGAAAATGAGAGTTTAAGGTTAAGGAAATGACCAGATGAAATGGAGAGTTTAGTTTTTTCTATGAAAGAGACGTATGAGGGAAGGGTTTACGGAAAGGAGGAAAAGAAGGGATAAGGAGATGGGAAAGGAGGGTAAGAGAAATGGAGAGAGAACAATAAGACAAGAGGGAAGGGAAGGGGAAGGAAAAAAAAAGGGGGGGAAGGTGGGGAGAGAACAAGTAATTTTCTCTCTTGCTATATGGATATCTTTTTCTACATTAGGTCACACACAATAATATGACTAATAGAATAAGTTTTATTGATTAGACATTTTAGTGGATATTAAAATCATATAATTATTTATTTTGAAATTAGAATTAATTCGATAATTTATTTATGTTGAAATGGTAAAATAATTAAAAGAAAATCTAATGCGATTAAGTACATAATTTGAAGAAGATTTGAATTGACATGTAGATATTCAATCCAAATCTTACCTTCAATACGATAAAGATGCTCGTATGAAAAGCATTTGCTCATCAAAACTTATTTTGTCCTTAAAACAAATGAATCTCTCCCTTCTACATGTATAAGTGAGAATGAGAAAATAAACATACATATTTTCTTAGAGAAGAGAAGTAAAAGACTTTTAATTATTATTAAGTTTTAGTAATTCTAATCTAAGTTTCCTAGTAGTATGGGAATTAAAATTTATCTTACTATTGTACATGTAGATACCACTGAAGGGACAACATTTAGTGTACTTTATGGTAACTCAAATATTATTTTTTTACGAGAGGTGATGTGAGTATTAGCTCTCACTTGAACTCTATCCCCCACCATAAGAAAAATATAACTTTGTTTTCTTTATTCACATTATACATGTCACAGATTGTTTCTATGGTAGATGTTATAGAAAATTCAATTCTATTGCATCTTTCGACATTGTAAAATCTAACAATCGGTTCATTTACAAAGTGTCCACTTTCATTTTTTAGACACTAGACTTGGATCCGAGCCCATACCTATGTCATTCATGTCAGCTTAAGCCTACCATTACATACATTTCATTACTCTTTAAGAGGCATCCAACCCAAAACTACCGCCTTGCAGTGTCCCCTTCGATTGTGTCAACTTAAGCCTACCATTACATACATCACGTTTGATGAAGGTTGTCACTACAAATTCATGGTTAGGGTACACGAGGTCTTACCATCTAGCTGTTGGTACTTCACAACATTCTAACATGAGTATGATAGGCAAACAATCTATGGCGATTTCAGATTGAACAAAACTAGTTGGCAACTACTCAATTCCTTCACTTCAATGGCAATGATTACGACTCAAATCACATTGAACTTCGACTAAACAATGTTCATGATGTGAATAGTTGATACAACTCCAAGAGTGCATAAACCTTTACTTCATGTTTATAAAAGAAGATAGGTATGTGTTAGTATGTATCATTGTGTATCGTATGTTTGTGGATAGGTATGTGATAGTGTGGATTGTTGTGTATCGTGTGTTTGGGTGTATGTATACTGTAATTGGTGTGGTAATGTGGTTGTGCTATGGTTATTGTGTTGTGATTAGTAGCTATGAATAAAGAATAGTAGACTGTAGGATTTGAAAGGATAATGATGTTGTAATTATAAACATATGTGGAAAAGTACAAATAGCAGCAAGGAGTTAGTTAGTTAGTTAATTAGTTAGAAAGCATTGGACAAACTTGGTTAGTAAGGGATGAGAGCAATAGGGAAGAAGATTATTCCTTGAGTTCTGTTGCATATGTACTGTGAAGTACCAAAATTAGTGTTTTCTTCACAAGTGGACAATCAAAGAGCAAGTGTGTGTTCCTAACTACTTTGTAATTGTGTGATTTCCTATTCTTTGAACCCTAGTTGTATCAAATTGGCACTATCTATCGAAAAAGAGATTAGAGATGACTAGAATGGAGTCTAAGGTTGATAATTTGGAGAAAAGTCTTGCATCTTTGTATCATAGTGTGAAATCGATTGGAGATGAATCAAATGGAAGTTTGCATGAGTTGCAACATCAGATTGCTACGGTAAACAAAAACGCTACTTCCAATATCACATCGATGAAGGCTTCAATCATTAGAATCGAAGCAACATTAGCTTTGATCCAATATTCTTTGTAAGACCTTGCACAAAAATTGAATGTAAGTGAGAAATTGAAAGGAAAGATGGATTCTTCTTATAGAATTCGAATTGGATCAAAACGAGTGATTGACGAGTTTAAGGACTTTTAGTCAGGAGATTCAGATGAGGATTTGCGATCTAAGATGATGAATGTGGTCAATGTTTTGACATTCGAAGGGGAAAATCCTATGCACTAGTTAACTTTGCTGGAGCAATACTTTGAACTTCAACATATGCAAAAGGATAGGAAGGTAGAGGTAGCAGCAATGGGCTTAAAGGGTCGAACTATCTAGCTAAAGATGCTAAAAAGGAGATTGCCAAAGCTTAATTTGGATGACTTTAAACAGGAATTTTTTACTAGATATGTTAGATTATCAATGGGAAATCCATTTATAACAATTTCAACATTGAGACAAAATTCTTCTATTCGGGAATACTTAAGAGTTTTTTGAAATCTTAAGCTCCCAAAATCCAGGTATTATTGAAATGTAGATGCTCGGGTATTTCTTGGCGAAATTAAGAGAAGATATTTAATTATGAGTTCAAACATTAAGGCTAGTATGTTGGGCTAATGCAATTGAATTAGCCTTTAGCTTAGAACAAGAATTTAAACATGTCTTTCTTTCATCGAAAAGTAAGAAGAGTATGTCTTCTATTACTTCGTATAATCATAAGCCTATAACCTATGGCTCTATTTCCGCTTATTCTTCTTCGCAATTGAGTCCATCATGGAAGCCGCAAGGTAAGAGTTTTAATGGTGCCCTAACGTATTCGACTCAACAAATGCAATCCAAACAAAGATCTTTTACATATCCAAAAGACCTAAATATCAACTCAGCATCTAGTTCAACTAAGAGTTCAAGAAATGATCGTCAGCATCTTCCAAAAGGCTTGAAATAGATGACTTATGCTAAGTACTTGGGCCAAAAAATAAAGGATTATGTTTCAAGTGTGAATTGCTTTTTCAACCAGGTCATAAATGTCCTAATAAAACTTTAAGGGTTTTAATTCTTGAAGAGGATGAGGATCGGGTGGAAGAACATTAGATAAAGCTTCAAGAGCCTTCGTCCACCTCCAAGAATTCGAATAAGTCTCAAGTAGAGTCAAAACTCTCTCTTTTAGCTATTAATGGCTTTAATGGACCTAGGACACTTAAGTTCAAGGGAGAATTGAGTGGATAGTTGACATCCATCCTAGTGGACAGTTGATATCCATCCTAATGGACAGTTATGACAGCGGGGCAAGTCATAACTTTGTCTCCTTGCGATTGGTATAGCAGTTGCAATTAAGAATTGACTTTACCCTAACTTTTACTGTAAAGCTAAGTGATGGCCGAATGGTTAAGAATATGGGGGTTTATCACTAGTTGTAGTTGAAGGTTGGCACCTTGCACATTGACGTGGATTGCTATGTGTTTGAATTAGGGGCTATTGATCGTATCCTTGGGGTACCTTGCACATCAAAATTTTTGGAACCAACAGGAGCATATGTTGTGGGGCGATCCTTCATTGTCCAAGTCTCTAGTCATTTACAAGAATTTACATAGTTTGAAAGAATGGGAGTATTGTAGTATTGTTGTTTCGATTGGGCTGGGATGTATGATAGTAGCTTCACTTGAGATATCCCCTGATGTGTTTGTGATTTTGACTAAATTTGAGGACATTTTTTATGAACCAAAGTGTTTGCCCCCTACCCAAGCTATGGATCACAGAATTCCCTTGAAGGAAGGGGTTGCTTTAGTAAATGTATGTCCATATTGCTATGCTCAAGTATAAAATGATGAAATAGAAAAGATGGTAGTAGATATGTTGAAGGCTGATATCATATAATCAAGTTTTAGCCCATTTTCGAGTCCCGTACTTGTAGTGAAGAAGAAAGATAATTCATGGTGTTTTTGTGTTGATTATCGTACACTTAACAGCACAACTATTCTAGATAAGTATCATATCCCTGTAATTGAGGAATTATTAGATGAGTTGTTTGGTGCTTCTATATTTTCAAAAATTGATCTTCGTTCGGGCTATCATTAAATAAGAGTTCATATTGATGACATTCCTAAAACAGCCTTTAGAACTCATCATGGGCATTACGAATTTTTCAATCATGCCATTTGGGCTTACAAATGCACCCACAATATTCCAATCTACCATAAATGAGGTCTTTCGGCCATACTTGCATAAAATTGTCTTGGTTTTCTCTAATGATATTCTCATTTATAGTTCTACTATGCAAGATCACCTAGGCCACTTGCAAATAATCTTACAATTGCTTCGAGAACATAAATTCTTGGCCAATAAGAAGAAGTGTGTGTTTAGACAATTATCATTGGAATATCTAAGCCATATTATTTCAGCCAATGGGGTAGCAATGGACCCTAACAAGGTTTAGGCTATTTTAGAGTAGCCTATCCTATCTTCTTTAAAGGCTTTGCATGGTTTTCTTGGGTTGTCTGGTTATCATTGGAAATTTATTAAGGACTATGGCAAAATAGCTAAGATATTAACTAATCTTTTAAAGAAGAATGCTTTTGAATGGAATGGAGATACTAATTTGGCTTTTAAGCTCTTGAAGCATGCTCTAACTCAAGCACTGTTGTTGGCTATGCTCAATTTCCAACAACCATTTGTCATTGAATGCGATGTCTTTAGATTTGGTTTGGGTGTGGTTTTAATGCAAGATTCTTAGCCAATTGCTTATTTTAGTAAGGCTTTATTAGCCAAAACACTTACCAAATCAACTTATGAAAAAGAATTGATGGCAATTGCAATCAATCATTAGCGACCTTATTTACTTAGTCGACACTTTACAGTACGTACCGACCAAAAGAGCTTGTGCCATTTACTTTACCAATGAATTACCGCTCCTAATTAGCAGCATGGGTTAGCTAAACTTCTTGGTTATGAGTTTGATATACAATATAAGGTTGGGAAGGATAATAAGACAACTGATGCACTTTAAAGGATGTTTGAAGAAGCTAATTTCATAGCCATTTTGAGGCCTATCTAAACAGATATTTCAGCCATTAAACATGTCCTTAAGGACCCTTTTTTGGCTCAAAAGATTCAACAACTTAAGGAAAGGAAAGATACAAATTTTGAATTTCATCTTTTGAATGATACATTGCATTATAAAGGGCATTTAGTGATACCTTCTAAGTCTTCATGGCCACAACTTTTTATGAATGAGTTCCATTCCTTTGTAGCGAGCGGCCATGTAGGTTATGTAAGGACCTATCAAAGGTTGGCTACCCAATTGTTTTAAGTTGGTATGAAGAAGGATGTGACTAACTTTGTGGCTTCTTATTCGGTGTGTCAACGAAATAAGGTGCAAAACTTGTCACCGATTGGATTGCTCAATCCTTTTCTTAATCCTAAAGTTGTTTGGGAAGACATTTCTTTAGATTTTATCACATCATTACCTAAATCCAAGGGCGTTGATAATATTCTAGTTGTTGTGGATCAATTCTCTAAATATAAGCACTTCTTACTGCTTAAGCACCTTTATAATGCTAAGTTGGTTGTGGACCTTTTTGTGTGTAAAGTAGTATATTTGCATGGTTTTCCTCGCACCATAGTGTCAAATAGAGATCCGCTTTTTGTTAGTTCTTTTTGGAGAGAGTTGTTTAGTCTCCAAGGAACTTGCTTAAACTTTAGAATCATGTATCATTTGGAAATGGATGGTCAAATGGAAGTATTAAACCAGAGTTTGGAATGCTATCTTCAGTGCTTTGCTTCAGAAAAACCTAATACTTGGCCTACTTGGATTTCTTGAGCCGAGTTTTCTTATAATAAGAGTTATCATTCGTCTACTGGAACAACACCTTTTGAGGCTGTTTATGGGAGACCTCCACTTTCAATTCCCATTTATCTCTTGAGAGAAATCCAAAATCTTTTGGTCCAAGCACCTTTAGTTGCTCGTAACAACATTTTGGTGCGTTTGTGCCATAATTTGGAGCATATACAGATTTGCAATTACGATGTAGCTAATCAACATCAATAGGATGTTAGTAATGCTGTTGGGGATTAATTGTTCTTACGTATCCACTTATCCTTTCTTCTAAGATTGGGGCAAAGACCACATCCAAGTTAGCTCTATAATTTTATGGTCCTTTCTATATATTATTGTGAGTGGGCAATGTGGCTTATTGGTTGGAACTTCCCCTACATTGCAACATTCATCTTGTGTTCTATGTGTCTCTTCTCAAGAAATCCCACAACTCTTTTCCAGTTTTGTTCAATCTTCCCGTAGGAGTTACATGTTGATGAATTGGTTGATTAGCATTTTCTACACAAAATCTTAAGCCGCTACTTTGTTGTTCGAGATGGTATGGAGATTCCACAAGTTTTAGTACAGTAGGAAGGTTTACCAATACAAGATGCAACTTGGATAGATACTTTTGATTTTATACTGCAATATTCAGAATTTATCCTTAAGGACAATTTTTGGAGGGGTATGAATACGACTCCAAGAGTACATAAACCTTTATTTCATGTTTATAAAAAAAGATAGGTGTGTGTTAGTGTGTACTATGTATTTGTAGATAGGTATGTGTTAGTACGTATCGTTGTGTACTATATATTTGGGTGTACATGCATTGTAATTGGTGAGGCAGTGTATTTGTGCTGTAGTTATTATGTTATGATTAGTAGCTATGAATAAAGAATAGTAGACTATAGGAATTGGAAGGATAATGTTGTAATTGTAAACATATGTGGAAAAGTATAAATAGAAGTAAGGAGTTAGTTAGTTAGTTAGTTAGAAACATTGGACAAACTTGGTCAGTAAGGGATGGAGCAATAGGGAAGAAGATTATTCCCTAAGTTTTGCTGCATACATATTGTGAAGTACCAAAATTGGTGTTTGCTTCACAAGTGGACAATTGGAAGAGCAAGGAAGTTTTCCTAGCTACTTTGTAATTGCGTGATTCCTATTCTTTGAACCCTAGTTGTATCAATAGTAGCAAAGAGAGTAAAATTGCCAATGTTTGATTGCACCAATCAAATTAGCTGGATCATACGCATCAAACAATATTTTGAAGTTAATCATACTACACTAGTTAATGGTTTGAGCTACGGAGTTGGCCTTAGATGTAGAAATGAGTTTAATGTGGCAACTTGGAAAGTATTCGTAAGAAGCTCAGGAGTTTGTTTACTTTTGCTAGAGACAATGATGGTGCAGACATTAGTATATGGCCAAGTTAACTGAGTGATAGGTGCTTGAAGCTTATGAATGACAATGAGAGAAACAACAAAGTGAATCAAGAATGTTCTTCAAGACTCTAACTAACTAGGCACTCGAACCATCTCAAGTCCTCAACATCGTGTCCCAAATAACACTTGGCTTTGACTCCTACATATATTTTTCCATAGTAGATGTAACATGGTGAAGCCACCAGACTTGTAAGTAGACAATACAATAATTAATCTTATAAGCTTTAACCTACTAGACACTAGGCATCCAAGACTTGAAACTAACAACCTAAATAACCCTTTTATCAACTCCCATGTATATTAATTCATCCATAGTAGATGCAACATGCCATAGCAATATGAACTGTAAGTAGACAGACAACATAATCATTAGACTTATTAGGTTTGCCTTGACCTATATTATTGAGAACTACTAGGCACGGACCGTCTCAAGTCCTCAACATCCAAAAATTGAAATTACCAACATGAAGAACTCTTTAAATATTCCTACTTAAACTTCGCCAAATTTGGCATGCACATGTCCCTCATCATGTAATAGTGATTAGAGCTTCATCAATAGGAAGCAAGTTTTAACTTGGGTCTACAAAAAGACAGATGCCATTTGTTCAACAAAGAAAACTAGATTGGACAAACTAATTGACATTTCAAAGTCAAAATGGCACAGAACCTCATGACCGCTGCAAGATAATTACAAGCTAGAGCTTGGCAAGCAAGATGAGGAATAGGTAATATCATGCTAACAAAACCACAATCTAGAGCTTGGCAAGCAAGATGAGGAATAGGTAATATCATGCTAACAAAACACAGCTCATCAAAGAGGCAGCAAAGGGACTTGCCCATAAAAAAGAACAGCATTAAGGAGTAAACGTCCAAAATTAAGTGATAGAAAGCTAATGCCAGCAGATGGCATACCAACCATGAAGCTTCATTTCGAAGTATAGCAGGAATATCTAAATGCTCTGGCCTCAAGAAAGTCTGAAGCAGGGAGATTTTCACAGAGATTTCCTTGTCAATATTGGAATCTTCGGGAGTAGAAGCAAATGTCCGAGAAAACAGTTTCGTCATGATGTACTTCTCCAAACCCTGTAGATTAACATCAAAATGCTGATTAAATGAAGTTCGGGTATGCCCAAAGTATGTTGGGTCATTTACTTCCTTCAATGAGGTTTGTTCTCTTGAACTGAATTTTGAGTGAGTCTCTAGGGTTTAAGTCAAAGGGAAATATGTAGTGAGCAAGTACATATGGTCGGTTAAATTAAATTAAGTGCATGATATTGAACAAAGGAATCACCTCCAAAGCACAGTCTATGTCTTCATCGGTAGCAGCAGCCCAAAGTGGATGATCCCTGATAGAAGCTTCCATGGTCAGGAAGAAGTCCTGCACCCTTTTCCCATCATAATCGGGATTTGGGGCATGAAATGAGAAAGATACAATGAAGCTGAAGATAAAAAATGAAAATTAAAAGTAGCAGGTGAGTATGTTTTGTATGAATTCTATTTATTTATTTATTTTGATAAAGAAAATAAATTAAATTAAAAACCTTTTGATAGATCGAACGAGATCCAAAGAAGCAGGGTTTCGCATCCTATCCAGAAAATCATAGAAGGAGATGGAGGATGAGGAGGACGACGACAACGACGACGTCGACGTTTCCATTCCAATATTACCTCTCCAACTTTGCTTCTCCTTCAACTTTTTCTACACAAATGGTTTTTAGTTCGACGGTCGGAACGAGACGGAAGAAGGAAAAGACAAAGACGCCGGAGGTCAACCTCATTCTCATTCATTTGACCGGTAGGTTAGGTATGTATGGCACCAGCATAAGCCCGTTCACAGTAATTGATGTCTCAGGATACCATAATTCTTTCAATATTTTCTCTCTTTCTTTAAATTAAATAATCCGTCTTTTGTCATATTTATATTTATATTTATATTATTAAAGTTAAATTAATTAGATGCATCATCACCAATATCAACTAGAAATCTAAATTAATCAAATCATTTCGCCTACATATGCACATGAAGCTATTATTCATTTAATACTTTAGAGCTGAAATATTATATAAAATAAGATTTCTTAAGAAGGAAATATATACTAGAAAAAAAAAATTATTATTAATTAAGAGGTTTAATATTTTTTTTCCAAACTATATTATAATTTTTCAAAGAGGAATTCCATGTTAAGATATCACATATATCGGTAGAAAAGGCCTTAATTATTAATTAAGGGTTCTTAGTAGATACATAAATGGGGCATTCATTAAATATTTGAACAAGTTTACTATGATTTTAAAAAATAAAATATTTAGCAATCATTAGAAAAATTTGTATAATGTAGAAATTACTAAAATAAACTTAATTATGATAAATAAGTACAAAACTAGGTACATAATAAAAGATTTGGAATATTATCTATCTACATTATTAAAACAATGGGCCCTATTTTGGTATCTTTAGTATGTTTTACATCATAACGTTATGTGTTTTATTTTCTTTATATAGGAAATCAATAACACGGAGCTTATATGATTAAATACTCTTGAAATCTTTTTTAAGAAACCAAAACCAAAACCATTCCACGACCTTTTTCTCATAATGATACACTCAAAATGCAATTTTTCTAAGAGAAAGAAGATAGAAAGGAAAGGAATTCAAACAAGTTCTTCCTCCATTCAAGCTATCTTCTTGCTCATTTCAATTCTTTCTTTATTTTTTTGTTTTCCTTTTATCATTCATCTTCGATTGTATGTAATTTTAGTTGAAACAAACTTGATTCTATAATCTTTTTATCATTTCATTACGTTTTATGATAATCTTTAATAAAACCTAAAAACATTCCACATTTCTAATGTTCAACTAGTTGCGAAACTCAAAATGCAAATTTTCTAGAAATAAAAGATGGAACGCAAAGAAATTAAAAGACCTATGGAAATCAAAGGAAATTAAAAGGTTACTCTTGTTAAACAATTTATTTCCTCATTCTAGAAATCTCTCTATTTTTGTTAATATGTAATGTTGAACTTAAGGCCCCTATGCTCATTCCTACCGTGACCAACCATGGGCCAACTAGTCTTAGCTTATGGCCAAGTTATACGAACCTAAGCTTACCTTTTCCTTTGAAAGGTTCAACTTATGCTTGCTTTTGGATCAATACCTTACCTTCTTGAAAGTCAATGATTGGTTTTGAGGGGTTGAATTTTACCTTTGGCATCTATGATTGGAACCTTGAAGGGCTAGAGGCTAAACTAAGAAGCTCGAGTGATGAATATTTACAAGCATAGAGTAGAGATGCTAACCTACAAGGGACTACCGACATATTGACTACCATATCACCTTCAAAAATCTCAAAGCTTACCTAATTTAGGGATAATATGCTGTTCTATTTAAGCAAGATTCGTGTATATCTACTTTTCAAATATGTCTTCACTCCTATTACTATAATTAGGATTCAACTCCTACAGCTAAATCATCTAGACTTTCTTCAAGCTCTCACATTCTTTACTATCACAATCTTGTTGACTTAACTATTAAAGTAACCATGTTGGACAAACCCCGATTCTATTCACAATGCTCTCTTTTGTAGATCATAGGTTCTCTAATCAACGTCTAAATTTAAGATATCTTGTTGATGAAATTTTCGAGATGACATTTAAGGTTGTTTGTGGGAATTTGATCCCTTTCACAACCATTCTTTTTGCATTTTGAATTCAATTTTTGAAAGCTATGATGGCAAGAGTTGTCGAATCTAAACAAATTATCATTGTAGACTAAGTGGTTAGCAAGTTTGCATATTGTTGAAAGTCAAGTCCCTAACACTAAACAAAAGGATGGGTTGCGGTAGCCAAAATATTGCCACCATGGAGCTACAGTAATTTGTCGAACTGATGGGGCTCCATAATAAACTATAGGCTTAAGGTGATGAACTAAGAATGAATAGGTCACAAAGCAGAACGACCTAATCAAAGAGTAAAATGAGCAACTTCAAGCCAAATTATATGAGTAACAAAAGTCTCACTGCTTGAAGTCATATAGCTTAAGAGCTGATAACTCAAATTCGAATAGTTTTAAATCTCGAGATTTTATATTTGATTTAAGCTCTCGTTGTTAGAAGGACCACTACAACGCCCTAAAACCTAGAATGCCACAGACCTTACATATCCCCAATCCTTTACTAACATGTATGTATCAAACTATGCCATCAATAACCACTAGTATCAATAATCCCTTTAACTCTAAATTTCACAACATTCAAATTCCTTAATAAATACTCTACAAGTACTAATAAAATTAAATAGCTCTCTTATCTCTATTAACAGAAATAACATAAATGAAATCAAAAGACTCAGTTCTAATAAATAATTGCAAAATAAAAGAAGTTTTAACAAAAGGTTCCAATTCAATTCTTATTACTATCCTTAATACTGTTGACTTTTATCATAATAATAGTCTCCATAGCCGTCATCCCTATTAATAACTGTCACTCAAATCCTCAAATCCAACACTCTCACAACTAGCATAATTTTCATAACTAGTTTACTATCCATAGACACCATTCTGACCTACATAATACAGAGTAGCGATTGTTATGACCTTATCATATCATAGTTTATATCATAACCTAGTGTTTGGGTATACCTCTTGGGACTCCTCTACAACCTATTATTGCGAATACATCTTTAAGCCTCTCTACAATAACCTAGATTTACCCCAAATCACTTCCATATGAAACTTTATGCCCTAAGAATTTGCTACTATAGGCCCCTAAGACAAGTTGAACAAAAACAACAAATAGATACCTAGGCTAGATATACATCAGTCCATTTTAAATTGACCATCTTCACACTCATATACAATAGGTATGTGTCATGTGCCTGGATTATCAGAATTCGTTAATAATGAATTGTCCCTAGCTTTAGAGCTGATGAGTTCCTAATTATATATATTTTATTTAGTAATTTTTGATGATTTTCCTTGATTTTGAGTTTCTTTTTTAGATGATAATATTTAATTGGTTAAAATTTTGTTTTCTAGGTTTTGAAACAATCTATGCAAGAAAAACAAGAAGATAGAAATAAATTTCACTTAAATCAAAGTTAAAATGAGCAAGTTATGAAGGTTTGAAGATTAACACAACCGAATGATATGACTATGTCGTTTCCAAGAAAAATTGGAGTTGATTTTCTATTGTTACAACCTAGGACATGACCATGTCGTCAATCGTGATGTTTCCAGTTAAAAAGAAAGAAAGAAAGAAAGAGAAACATGAAGTACAGTTAAGTACATTACCAAAAGACATGGTTGTCTCTTTAGTCATATCTTTTTTAATCGACCTATTTTTTTTAGCTCTTCATATATAAAGCCTTATTAGGGTTTATTTAAAGAGAGAACTTTTTAGCATAGCTTTTAGGGAGTTTTTGAAGCCAAGAACAACCTAGAAAGCAAAAAGAAGAGAATATTTCAAGGTTTAATTTTATTTAGATTTCATGACACTTCTTTCCATTCTTTTCTATCCTTTATTTATAGATTCTCATTTTGCGATGTATAGAGAATAGAACTATAGTATTTAGATTTTATGGAATCTATATCTATTCATATGATATTATTATTGCTTGATTAATTTAGTTCTTTATTATTTTATTGATTCAATTATATTTACTTTATGATTTAGGTTATTATTTCTGTGGGTAGTAATCTAGAGTCTAATATCTTATAAGAGAATTGAGAGATTTTTTATAAGATTAAATCTAGGCATGTTGATGAGAATTGTTACAAGATTTGAGATAATTTGCAAGATTTTTCTAGAATTTCAAACTAAAGTATAGAGAATTTATTGTTCAATAATACAATCTTAGTTCATACTATTAAGAAAAGCTTCTAATAGGTGATTCCTAAGGTTATGGTTAATTATCTTGAAAAAGTGATTAACTTTAGTAAATAATTCTCCTGATAAAAAAAATATTAAAAAATAAATTAGATAATCTTTAGGAAAATCACATATTAGATATAAGGGAGGCAAGATCTAGGTATAATATTAAATCTTGAATTAATTGAATTACTTTCTTGTTAGTTCTTGAATTACATCCTAGTTAATTTTAAATTAGTTTTAGTAGTAATCTAGATTTACTTCTTTAGGTTGTTTCAAATTTAATTTGTTAATTAGATAATAAAGATCTAATAAGTACTAGTAATGGTACTAATCCCTATGGGATCAACATTTAAACTCATATCCCTTATATTATAAACTGATAAGTATACTTGCCTACACCAAAAGCCTAGAAACGTTGAATACTAATCTCCTTAAATCTTGAATAAGTGATTTTCTTAGCTAAAACTCACTTTTAAACTCTTTAGTTCTCCTTAAATTAGCTTAATAAATTACTGGAGAGGTTTACTTTTGATATGGCAAAAGAAACATAACAAATATAAGAAGAAAACTCAATCCTAATGAGACATGGTTTGTGACATGATTGTATTAGTATGACCGTATGA
This sequence comes from Lumnitzera racemosa, assembly GCA_024138005.1. Taxonomy (NCBI): domain Eukaryota; kingdom Viridiplantae; phylum Streptophyta; class Magnoliopsida; order Myrtales; family Combretaceae; genus Lumnitzera; species Lumnitzera racemosa. Next base: position 90,841,677 of record JAMXBC010000010.1, on the reverse strand, counting down.
CTTTCTAATCACTTGGGCGGATACCATTTGTGATACGGTTGTGTTACGTAAACTGTGTAACTTTCTACACTTCTACCCATATAGCCCTGTATTGACATAACGATGTTAATAGGCTTTGTCGATTCCCTTACACTTGATAAAATCACCTTCCTGTCTTCTAAAACTCCCTTTTAAACCCTTTCTGGCTTCCAAAAACTACAATATAAGTATTTTCTTTTCTAAATTGCCTTTAAATTCTTAAAATGACCCAAATCCACATCAGAAACCTCATCAACAATGCCTTATACATTCCACATCAATAGGCTTTCCATTAAGTCATTGAACCTATTAAGCTTCTTGTCTACTAACCTTGAAATAACCGAAGTGGCCCTTTCCCTATAGACAACTCCTGTTGTCATCAATACTGGCATTGATACTCGAAATCAGCCATTCTCCACAACTAACAATACCCAACATAGTGGCAAACACAATTAATGCAAATAAGGCACAACTTTACACACACAACTTCAAAGACCTTCTAGCAACCATTGCAACTCAATAAACATACATTTCTAAACCTATAGTTCACAAACCAAAACAAGTCGAAAACTTGATCACTAATGCTTGCCTTCACAACACTTATACACAACTGCAACACTCATAATATTCTCGAGTACAAAACCTATACTTTGAGAACATGCCCATATCTTCTATTTATAAGCTATAAATTTAAATCTTTTGGATATAGATTTAATCTTAACAAATTCAACATTCAAAAGATATAATAATACTTGACTTAGATTCATTGAAGATTCAATCTATTTTCTAGAAACCCTACACTTATTTGGGCTTTCTATCTTGAGCCCAATTCAGTCTATTTTAATTTAACCCAAAATGCACATTGACCCATTTAACAAATCCTAAGTCTAGTTAGCCCAATATAAATTAAATAAAAATCTTCTTTATATTATATTGGACTATAAAATATTTTAATGAAGCCCAACTATTTAAGATTTAGAATTTATTAAATTGAATGTATATCTTCAACCATTGTCCAATTTAACCTAACTAGACTCGACTTAACTTGACTCTACTTAACAGTTATATTTTTTTTTCAATTTTCATTTTTTATTTCTATTTATTATTTTTCATTTTTTTAGTTTTTTTTTTTCAATTCAATTCAATTTTTTCATTTTTTAAATTTTTTATAAACCTAACTCAAAAGTAAACAGAAACTAAAATAAAGAGTGATAAAAATAGGGTATCTACATAGTTGAAGGTTAAAATAGGTTTCATCCATTAACACTTGGATATGATGTACTATAGTCTTTCACATGAACTTAGGGTTTGACCTAGTATGATGCGCAAGTCTAATCTTACGGTTACCTACTACTATCCCTTAGCTTGAAAGGAACAAATAAGAGTAGATTAATACTCGGTAGCTGTAGAAGCTTACACAAGCATAAGAATCGGGAAAAGTTGAATATTGTATTATTGATGATTGAGTGCATGCCTATTTATTTCCAATTCTAGACATGCTTTATTTTGTCCAATTTCTTAAGAATCCTAAATTTGCAGACATGATTAAACTTAATCATTACTTTTTCCTAAATCTACATACAATAAAACATTATAATAAGAAATTTCATAATTTTTTGGGCAAAATTAATAATTTTAAGAAAATTTGCAAAATCGATTGAAAAGTTAGACTTACCTGACTCTTGGGTTTCCAGCCACCAGTGACGGCTTAGCGATGGTCAGCCGGTTAAAACGCTGGATTTAGAGTAGGGTGGTAGTTCAGCCTCAGGCAGTGGTGATGTGTAGGTCTGGCCTACCTGCCCTAACTGCATAGATTTGGGAAAAAAAAATTCTAAAACCTTAATTTCTCTCCAATTTTTAAATAAGATAAGATCCATATCTCTTCCTATTTGTCTTTTTTGTTACTTAATTCTAATTGGTCAAAATTTGTTTCTTGATTCCTGACCTGCTACACCCAAATTTTGAATTGTTCTTAACCTTTCTAATTTTTCTTTGATTTTTTATAATTTTCTTTAATTATTTAGCAACTTTTTATTTAATTTTGGAGAATTTAGGTAATTTCACGTATTTCTACTTACAAGTAAATACATGTGGGGTATAAGTAAACACTCCTCAATATTATAATAGAGACACTGTTCCTCTTAAGACTATCCTTCAAACCAATGTCCTCATCTTCACTACGACCTCCTTTCCTATCACTTAGTTTGGCTAAGAATAAGAAAAAAAACTAATTTACTATCCAACGTTATCTTTTTCAAAGGCGTCAGTGTTTGGTTGGAGAATCCTAATGATCTCCTATAAGTTTGCAATGCATGTCTTTTTAGGGTATATAGGTCGGTTTAGGGTGACCAGACAATTCTACACTACTCCAATCACAATAGTCATTAAACATAACATAGATTTTAGAACAAAATCAGATACACAAGCATATGCATAAGACTACTTACAATCACAATCATACATAAATCTAAGTCTCCAAATACTCTAAAATACAATAAAGCATTAAACTCAACTTACTTAGAATCCAGAGTAGCTCAACCACTTGTCACAAGTTGACTCTTTTCTATATGTCCTATAATATAAATACTCTCTTTTTAGTACTTATACTTAGATGATACATATTCTGAGTTAGGATTTAACTCAATTCTCTTTATATACCTATTATTTATTAACGATTCATCTTACATTAGTTTCTGAATCCGATTTCAATTCAGGTTTTAATTCGATTTCAACTATGAGTTATTCTAAAATATGCTTCGAACCCTAATGTGAAAGTAATCACATCAAGCTCGAGTATTCTAATATTATACTAAGTTTTAATTCAGTATTCTAACCTACTCAGTACATTCTAATCCTAATTAGTGTATTGGGTTTATTCTCGATGTGAGAGAATTTTATAATTTTGATCCAATTATCTAGAATTAATTTTTATACCAGATTTAATATGTACTGATATTATTGTTATATTATCCAATTTAACCAATTATTTCATATTTATTAAAATTCTAATTTCACATATTGCTAAATTACTCATAATTACTACAAAATTCCCATATTAATTGCAATTAACACTCTAAATGTTAGGATTATGTTTTCATATCAGAAATTAACATTCTTAAACATCTAATTACCTTTTAAATCAGTAATTAATCATTTAATCACTTAATTAAGCTAAAATTAGCTATTTTTCTCATCATTTTAGGGCTAAAAAATTAGAAAATTAATTTTAGAAAAATGGCTTCATAGTACTTTTCTATATCACTTAAGTATTGTACAGAAAAAAAAAATTGAGCTCCAAACTACACTATTACTTGATAACCTTGATTGTGTTTATATACATTCATGAGTCTCCAATTCAACTTACTGAGCCATAGTTGCTCATACCTGCATAGATTCTTTTGTAAGTCCTGACTTTTGATTTGTGATGCCGTGATACAATCACCCAAAGATTAGATTTCTTTTGAAGCTATGGGGAGTGAGGATCCATTGGCAAAAGATCAAATCTTAATTATAGTCTTACTAGTATCCTTAGGATGAAAAATTGATATATGATATATATATTAGTTAACTGTTGTATTATGTAGGATCTCTTAGGAATCCTACAATAATGTGAATGTAATTATATATATTGACTTAAGGTTTTAATTGTTCCTATAAATTAGTTAAAATCTTAGTCAAACTGTTTATTTTAAAGTAAAGAGTCGTCGACGCTTTGTGTAGATCGTATCTATGATAGGTACTGTGAGGTCAATTCTTGTTATAGGTTGGTTTATATGGTAGGACTGTTGCGACTCTACAATTTTAAAGTGTAACAGTAGTAGAACCATACCTAAGTTATATTCCTTAAAGTATCTAGGAAGTGATAGGAATGAAGGTCCTATTACATGGTCCAATGCCCATGAGCTTGCTACCTTAGTCTGCTGAGCTCTTCAATACTAACTTGCCATAGAAGAAGTCGAGATCTTTTATGTCAACCAATTAAAGTACCCAAGGTCTTATGGGCAAATGACAATCTCTTAGGTGGAGGAGCTCAATAAGGTAACCAATATCACCTAGAACCTCAACCATATGTTACTGACTTACCTTAGTGGAAATTTAGCCAATAACTTGGCCAATCGGACCAACAATTTGGCTAATCTAGCATCAAGCTCTCTAACAAGATGTTGACCCAAACACTTTGGCTCAGTAATAAATACTAAGACCTTAGTCTACAACCAAAACTTGCAATTATCAACCTATCCTTTACTCCCTAACTAGAGGCTTTCCCTACAACATCCATGACTACAAGATGAGCAGTAGACATGTGTCATTTGACTTTTGTGACATTGTACTAGTTTGCAAATTATTCCTTTTTTCCTTTCCCTATTTTCCCCCCTTATATGTTCTTCATAATTCATTTTTAGCATAATATTTATTTTGGCAAATTGTTATAACCTAGTAATTTCCCTAAATGGGTAGTATGAATAGGTAACTAATGTAAGGTAAGGTATCTCAACTACTGCTTTGTTAAACTAGTCTATGAAAGCTTAAAGTGTTTCCTTATCCTTTCAACAAATTAGGTATAAGGATGGGGTGTCCTTTATGATTGATTTGTTTGCCTATAAGTGCAAAGAAAGCTTCTTGGTAAGCTCTTCAAAGTTCAAAATTAAGTTTTTGGGTACGTAGTTGTAAACCCTAAATATAAGCCAAGTAACTGTAGGATCGAATTTAGTACATAAAGTTTAGGGCAATCAATTAAATGATTCAATCAAGCTTAAATTATAAATTAAAGTTAGAAATATTAGTAAAAATGACCTTATAAATTTGTATTTAAGAATATAAGTAATAAAATAAGAGAATATAAAATTTTTAAAAGGAAGGAATAGCCATTCATGTTGCCACAAGGAGAGTAGATCTAGAAGGGGAATTATGTAAATCCCTGTCTAAGAATAAGGCCAGTACCCTATATTGCTTCTAGAAGAAAGCCTAAAAGTATATTGACCATAAGGATAATATCTACGCTAGGCATGAAGCCAACTAGGGAAGGTCGGATAAGAAGGAGAAAGAGAAGCAGTTTAATGCAACTCCATAGGTAAATAAACGAAGGCCAACAATCACATAGGGGTAGATCCTAACCAGGAGATAGTTAGGAAGGAAAATGGTAGTTGAATGTGAGATAACCTTGCATTAGTTCTCAAATATTATGCATTAAGAACGGTACATAAATCTAAATCCTCAACTAATATTACATACAAATGGTTACCTAAGGTTACTCACCATCAGCTCTTACTTAAAGAGCTTGATAAGAGTACTCACTTACTCAAACCTAAGCTAAGTTGAAGAACAAGTAGAGGAAGAACACCATTTTAGTTTCACATATTTGTATCTATTATATTATACGCAATAGGTACTAAAAATTATGGTATTCATCATACGAAAGGCAAGGATTTCAAGCTTTTTAGATATACAACTAGTGATTGGGTAGGTTCCATTTATAATAAAAAAAAAAGTACGTCTGAATATGTATTTTGTATGGGATCAAATATTATATCATGATCATCAAAGAAACAAAATACAATATCATTATCTTCATAAGAAGTAAAGTCTATAGCAGCTATAAATGCAACATATGAAGCAATATCATTATCTTCTTGCAAACGAGGGGATACAAGGAAAACATAATAAAGTTGAGGAGCTCCTACTATTGTCTTCCCGGTTGTATTTAGCAATAGATTCTTCGGAGCTGTCACTTAACTCGACAGCCTTCTCATTGAGCTAGTGGAGAAACCTTAGGTTGAAGGAAGGGTACTTTTCTTAAACCTTTAAATCCATTGCCCTCCTTCCCTTGATTTTAGCCTCTACAACTACATTTTTGAAGTTAAGCCTCAAGTGATCTCCTCAAAGATCTACTACACAATCTTTGGTATCAGGTTGTGACCTTATCTTAGCTCAGCTTCTTCAGGTTGGAACCTAGCTTGAACCTCCTTGCGCTCCTTCTTGCTCTTCTCTACCTCCCTTCATGCCTTAGCTTACTTATGTTCACAAGCATCTACTGAAACTTTAAAGTCTTCAACACCCTTCTTTATAACTTCGACTTTAGCTTCAGCTTTCGTATGAGTTGCCTCATCAACTAGCTTCTTATTCTCCTCTTGGAGTTAGTCGTAAGTCAAGAAGAGGTCACCATTCCCTTTCTTCTCCTCCTCGACCTCCTCCTGAAGCTTGAAGACTTGCCTCTCCAGTCGGGTAACCCTCTTATAAATGGCATGTAACAAAAAAAGGATTTATTATGAGTACTCTAGAATGGTTAAAAGGAAAAAGACAATAGTAAGGAACATATTCCCCACAAAATTCCATGACCATGCTTGAAGGCATACTCGCAAACCTTCATGGCCTCATGAAGCTTTACTAGTGCCATCGATGTAACGTTAGGTTAATCCTTCCCTTGGAAAAGTCTAGGGAGGTTTAGATCCATGGGCACCGATGCTTTTTCCTTCCCAAGGTGATGACCAAGCAAGCGCTTTGCTTGGTCTCATCATTAACATCTAACATTCTGACCTCGTAGTTTTACTGGGTCTCCATTAAGGCCACCACCTATTGCTATTATTATTATTTCCTATCCTCCGGCTTATCATTAGATTGTTCATCCTAGAGATGTAGCTCGAGCATTCTTCCACCTAAGCCACCAACAAATCCAGGGATAAGTCTCTCTGAGCCCCCTATTAGGAGCTTACATCACAATGGTAGCCAGGGGGATCCTTGTTGGCATATCTTCAATTGCTTCGGCGACTGACGAAGCCCTTATGCCCTTTTTCCTCCTCTTCCTCTTAAGGAGTTAGCATCATCCCCCTTCTTGCTCCTCTTCCTTAGAGAAGCATCTTCAACTCCCTAGGTAGCAGTAGAGGTCTCCTAGGCTTAAGCCTTCTTCTTAGCCTTCTCATCCTTCTCTCGAAGCCTCCTTTCTTGAGCCTCCGCCATGGTGTACTTGAAGTTGTCTTTGTAAAGTTGAAGGGCTATGAGTACACAAAGTTAGCAACAAAAACAAGATACCAAACTTATCGAAGATAAGGAGCCCTAAGCCTCCTTCATAATGATGATGTATAACGATGAACTCCCAACCACCCTCTTTGGCAATACACTTTACGAGTACCTATCTCCAAGCAAATAGCATCCCTTATAAATGTAGTGGCTATTTACGTTGTTGATGTAGGTACTGGCCTCAAGCTATTACATCTAATCAAGGATCTCCTCCCCATTATCATCTTCAGGCCTATATACTCCACTAAGGTCGTCTTTATTGGCTTTGGCCTACTTAGTAAGGAAGGGACGATCTTCATTCGACTGGATTTGGATGAACCTATCTTTCTACTCCCCTATCTTCAACTTCAAACCATGGAAGAACCTAACATACTTGCCTCGATCCAAGCAGTACACCTACCCATCTTGGCTTAGCTTCAACTAAAAAAAGTACTTGAATAGTTGAGATGTAGGCCTTTACAGATGGTAAATGAAGATTGCCTTAAACTTAAGCAACTAAAGCTAGGCATTTGGATGCATGGAGCTCGGACATACCCTATCACGACCCAATAATATCATTGTTGTAGTAAATCGCCGTATACCATATAAAGGTTTATTATCAACCCCCTTGCTGATTGCAGGCCTTCCATACAACACACAAGGCTCCTTTTACTATACGTTATCACCAGGCCCATAGATAAACAATATAGAGCAATTTACTAGGATTAACTTTTTAAGACATACATCAATTAAGTAAATGTGTGGACTTGCTACATTCCACACCAAAAAAATATTATAGACAAATGCAGTAATAGGAGCTGCATCATAAGCTTTAAACTATATTATGAAATAAAATAAAAGTAAATAACTATTTACAAAAACTTTTACAAAATCTCTTTTACACTCCCTAATCGCTCCTACCTAGCTTTACACAAGACCCACCACGGGCATACTTCGGTTTGGATTAACGAAAAGGTTTTCCTATAACAAAAGGAATTTATCGAGATATAAGCTTAAACTTAGTGAGATAAATACCCTCATCAATACTGCATGGCAAAATTTATTAGATGCACAATTATATGAATGCATGAACAATCAGTATGCCAAACAACGCATGCAGTGGCCTAGGATTTGCATATGACTCAAAATTACACCTCCTATAGTCAGGGTTTAGAGATAATTAATCGACCTAAACCAAAATCTAGGTTCTAGACCTTGGGTTTTAATTCATTTGCATTATTGTGCTTAAGTCAAAACAAAACCATATATATATATATGTAGATTATATATAATACACTTTCTTTCCAAACAACAAGTTATATTGTTCATGTCGTCTTGCTAGTTTTTAGTGGCATTGTTAGGGAGAAGCAAGTTTAGCTAATATTAGATAGACGAAGGACTCTAAGACTAGGCTCTAATTTCTAATTTTAATTGGTAAAATAGTATAGTATAGTTCTTGCTTAATTCGTGTTGTTTAGTTATTAAAGTTTGAACATTTAATTGTGTTCTTATAAGTTTAGGTTATTATTGAGTTACTGAATTGATAAAGTTTCAAAGTTTCTTGTTGGGATTGATTTTTCTTGTGTTAAAATTGTTCCTAACCAATTTGATATCAAACTAGGATAGTACTAGATATATTACTTTGTTTGTAGGTTATAGTTTGCAGGATTGGTCAAATTGAAGGGAGTAGATAATAAGAATTTTGTGTTAGGATACCAAGTGTTCAGATGGAGTTTTTGAGCTGATGAGTAGCATCGGTGATAGTATGGATAGGTCTTGTCATTATTGTACTGATGAGCTGAGATGGGAAATATAATCATTTACTCAGTATGATGGTGAATCATTAAGTGAGACTTATAGGAGATAAAAGGACTTAATGGGTAGATATCTTTATCGTGAATCATTGAATTTGGAACAAATAAGAGTATTCTTTAATGGATTAAGAGCCCATGATAAGATGATGTTATTTTCTATTGTAAGAGGGCCTTTAATAAGCATGCTTGTGGAAATGGCATTTTCAATGATTGAGGATTTAGTTAGAAACTTAGGAAATGACCCTTATGTATCTAATTCAATAGTATGTTCAAGTTATAGTGGACCACATGAGAGCACTGAATGTCAAGAAAATAACCAGAATCAAATCTAAATGACTATAGTGGAGAGTGGTGCTACGAACAAGATGAGCTAATGAGTCAACAAGATGCTATAAGCTATGATAAATATGAAAGAATGGAAGAGTTATTAAAGGGGTTAAGCAAAAGTGGGTTAAAAGGTTTGAAAAGCAAGAATTCATCATCCATAAATTAAAGACTCAGTTAGCACTATTAGTTGAAAGCTTAACTACTTTGGAAGGAAGTAGAAAGTCAAGAAATACTTAGGAAGGTTCCTAATGTGTAAAAGAAGAAGAAGCTCCCTTAACTACAAGAAGTTTGGAGCCTACGGTTGATCTGAAAAAATATAAGGACACATTACAAATAGTTGTAGAAGAAGTTCAAAAACATGAACTTATAGTAAAGAGCTATGAACAATGGGTGCTTGAGTAAGTTTAGACTAGTGATGAAGAGGATGAGTTTGCTTTTAGGAGTACAAGAGAAGTTGGAACTAAGACTAAGTCTTTAAGGGAAGAAAAAGCAATGAATGTAATCAAGGATATTAAGGTCGATAGCGATCATCCAATAGCCAATAAGGTGTCGACAAGAGAAGAAAACCCACTTGGGAAGCCATGATTGAGAGGCTTTCCTATTTGACTTTAGAGAGGTTTGAGAGGTTGGAAAGGAAGATTGATGATGCTAGAAGTACCTCCTAACCCACTAAGCATGTAAAGAAAGTAAATATAAGGTTAGAAAAGAAGGTTCAGATGGGGGATACTTCAGCTTTAACATCAAGTGAAGAGGAGGAAGTAATATAGTAGGAGTACACTACTGTAGTTGTTGAGCCTACTATCAAGCCTTATGTACCACCAATACCTTTCCTAGGAAGGTTGAAGAAGAGTAAGGAAGATGAACAATTTAGGCAGTTCCTAGAGATATTTAAGAAGTTGGAGGTAAGTATCCCATTAATTGAGCTATTAAAGCAAACACTTCACCACTAGAAGTTTTTAAAAGAAGTTTTGGGCAAGAAGAGAAGATTTGATGGGCAATAAACGGTCATGTTAGCTCAAACATGTACAGAAGTTGTAAGAAATACCCTTCTTCCCAAACTAAACAATCTAAGGAAGTTTGGATTAGCCTTTATTATAGGTAATAAGTTTTTCAAGAATGCATTTTGTGACACCAATGATGGAGTTAATATGATTTCTTTATCTGTAGATGAAGAGCTAGGTCTAGGGAAGGAAATGATGAAGTTTAAGCTTATCATACAATTAGATGATTGCTTTATTAAAAGACCCAAAGGAATGATTGAAAATGTGCTAGTAAAGATAGATAAGTTAGCGTTCCTTATGGATTTTATAGTAATTGATATGGATAAGGGTTCAAGGACTCTAATCATCCTTAGGTGTTCATTCATGGCTATTGCTAGAGTAACCATTAACATCAAGAATGGTAAAGTAGTCATGAGGGTTGGAGATAGAGGACGGATTGTAAATATTTTAAAGAGATGGAGAAGAGTCCAACCTTAACCTATAAAGTCAAATACATCATTGGAAGGTCCGGTTGGAGAGAAGATGAGTTCTAATAAGATTAAGTAGTGCTAAAAAGGAAAAAGGAAAAATAAGGTTGATGAAAGGAAATAACAACAATTTGATCCACGTTGAGAAGCTGGAAGAGTTAGGCTGATACTATAAAATAAGTGCTTAATGAGACGCAACCCAACCCTAATTCATTATAGAATGAACCTTGAGTAGGATGTTAAGTTGAAAAGAAAAGTGGATGAGCTCGTAGAGTGAGGTTACATGAAGGAGAGCATGAGTCCTTATGCTATACCAACTTTACTTCCTACAAAGAAGGATGGTTCATGGTACATGTGTATCGATACCCATTAATGAGGCTCAATGACATGTTAAATGAGCTTCATGGCACCAAGATATTTTGAAAGATTGATTTACAAAATGGCTACTACCAAATTTGCATGAGGCCAAGTGATGCGTGGAAGACTACCTTCAAGACTAGGCATGATTTCTATGAATGGTTGGTTGTGTCGTTCGAACTTACAAATACATTTAGCACATTTATGAGACTTATGAACCATGCGATGCATCAACTGATTAGAAGATGTGTGGTTATGTACTTTGATGATATATTGGTGTACAGTATAGACTTGAACAACATCTCCAAGCTATTTTTGATATATTACAAGCCAAACAATTGTATGGAAATATGAAGAATTGTACATTCTACTAAGGTGAAGTAATTTTTCTTGGGTATGTAGTATTAAGGGAAGGAATTTGAGCTGATGAAGATAAAATCCGAGCTGTACTGGAGAGGCCGATGCCAAAGAATGTCACTGAAGTTGAAAGTTTCCATGGCTTTAGTTCTTTTTATAGGCGATTCATTAAGAACTTTGATACCATTGCAGGCCCCTTAACCAAGTTGACTAAGAAGAGTAATTGTTAGGACCCTAAAGGGGGTCTAGTAATATTACCTAAAAATTTCCATATCACGTGTACACCTATGATATAGAAATTGCCTTACAAGTTAGAGATTGCAAGACTCTAAATGATAAATTACTAAGATTACTGATTTTAAGTAATTAATTTGTTGTAAAATATAAATACAAATCACTATAGATATCCGATATCCCACAGTTCCTTAGAATAGTGGAGAATCGGTATCCCCTATCATTTTTATCTTGTAATAATTAGGTGATCCTAATGAAGGTTGGGATTTTCCTGAAGACTACTATGATTGGATAATGGAAGAAAACTCTAGATAACAATGACATATTTGTTAACTTTTCAATATGTTGACTTAGTTAACGTTTGACTTAGTCAACTCTTTAGGATTACATGTAATTTAGATGTGCATAATGAAGTAATTAGGGAAAAATGGGAAGAAACTAAAGAAATGAAAGGAAACATAGAGTTTATTAAAATGATTAGTAAGAATCGGTAATAAGATCTTCCTTTAGGTATTTATATCCTATATACATTATTTAAAGTGGTTTAGTGTAATTACCATGAAAAATGTCATTTAGGATGCTAATACCTACTATATGTAATACAAGCATCAACTAAATACTTAATTTCTTATAATACTAACCTAGTTATATAATTAGAAGATCGATGTGATCTATAATACAATATCTTAGTTTTTTAGTAAATTAAATTAGTATTGTATGCATTTATGAATAATTGAAGGTTATCTTGATTATTTGCTAATGATTTAATATGATACTAAGGATATATTAACAATTAAAGTTTTAGAATAGATTATAGTAACTTAGTACTTTTATATCCTTAAAGTTATAATTTTAGGATTTTATCACTTTTTGGTATAATCTCTAGTGTTTAAGTACATTTAAGGTATAAAAGTTTTATACGCGATTAAATCTTTGGTTGTTATCTTAGGGTTAGCATCTTAACTAGTCTTGTTAACTCTTAGGAATATCTAACTCACTAGAGTCTACTTCAGATGTTTGGTCAAAAAATTTAGGTTTTTACAATGATGGGTTCAAATAGAATGACCAAGCTGAGTAGAGCTTTAGGGAGATTAAAGAGAAGCTCATCTCTGCCCCTTTCTTATCATTATCGAATTTTGACAAGCCACTTAAATTGGAGTACGATGTGTCAAAAATTAGAGTCGGTGCCATCTTAATGCAAGAGAGATGACTGATTATTTACTACAACGAGAAGCTTAGTAGTGTTGCCTTGAACTATTCTATGTATGAGAAAGAGTTGTACTCTGTTTTTTGAGCTCTTATTGTTTAACAACGCTACTTACTGGTACGAGACTTTGTTATTTACATTGATCATGAGTCATTGAAGTATCTTAAGAGTCAAAATAAACTTTTGAGGAGACAAGTCAACTGGCTAGAGTTTATGGAAGGATTTTCATTTATGATCCAACATAAGACATGAAGCACTAATGTGGTCGACGATGCTCTATCATGTCGGCAAATGTTACTTATTACCTTATAGGCAAAATTACTAGGATTTTCACTTATCATTGAGTAGTATGCTCGTAACCCCTATTTTGGTCCCATCCTTGAACAGTATCGAGAAGGAGTTGCTGTTAAAGGATATTATCTCAAGGATGGCTATTTGTTCAAAGATAGAAGGCTATGCATACCAAACTTATAGATAACCTATTTTTAGCCCCCTTGTAATTTTAGTGTTTTTTTTTTTAATATGGTAAAGGGTCCTAATTTAGAAAAAAAAGCACAAAAAATAGAAAATTTAGAAAAGTACAAAAAGGTAGAAAATTTAGAAAAGAAAATATATATATATATATATATAGAAAATTTAGAAAAGTAGAAAAAGGAAGTTAGTATGTATTTTTTTGCTTGAAATTGAGTTTAGTGTTTTATTTTTATTTATCTTTGTTTATTATATAAAAAAAAAGAAAAAAAAGGGTGTCAGATCGAACTAGGTGTTAAACCTGGTCTGTTTGTGTTACATATAGGGCCTAAGGCCTTCAATCAAAAGAACAGTATGCAACATATGCGTACATTGCATAAGCACGTAAGGGCGCATGGTACATACAAAACACATGACCACGTGCCCATTTCCTCCTCTAATTTTAGAAGTTTATGAGTTATGCAAAACCTGGGTGATGAAGCCTTCTCTTAACCTAGTTAAACACGTTTATTGGCAAATTTTATCAAATTAAATGTGGAAATTAAAAGAAGACATGGGATACTATGAACAGAGCTATAAATTTCATCCAAATTCATTTATGTAATCCCATGAATTTAGTCTAAAAATCAAGAAAAATGCATTTTTTGAGAAGGAGTCGTAATGGTGAAATCCACCATTAGCGAGCTTTCTTTGTTCCTTGGAGCTTGTACAAGTAAAAATAGACAAGCTTGGAGTCCATTTCCATCATTAAGCTCTCATCCTCGAGCTCCCAAACACTTTCTCACATCCTCTCTCTCTCTCTAGTCATGACCCCTCTCTCTTTTTTTAGGATTTCATCAAACTTGAAGCAACTTGAGTGAAAATACTAGCATGGCCAAATTCCTCAAGTTCTAAGCTTTCGAACTTGATCTTCCTTTACCCTTTCCATCTTCTCTAACCCATCAAACCACCAGCTAAGGCTTAGATGAGTAGTGGCTACCATATGAAACACTACTTCTAGCCACCCCCATTTAAAATCGATATCATTACAATACTCCTTATACTAAAAAACCCAAAGATACACGGTCCACTTATCACCAACAACCACTATGCATACTGTAGGTCTACCACCACTAGTGGTCAATCTTCAACCACCACCAAATCCACCTCCAAACACCAAGGCACTTAGCCTATACCCTTATTCCCTAATCCAAAACACACAAAACATCCTTCCCTTACTCATTTCCGTACTCAGACTAAGCTGTGAGATGCCCAATGCTACCATTACTTCTCTTCCATAAGCAACTCGGATTCAACCTAACTCGGTTCGCTTCACTGACTCATGCATAAGCTCCTCGATCCAGTTCCTTGTTTTGTTTAGTTCCTTTTGATGTACTTTTTGTTTATTGATTTATTTGTTTATTCCATGTAATTGTAAATGTAACCTAAAAAATGAAAAAGAAAAAAAAAAGAAAGAAAGAAAAAAAAAGAAGAAGGAGATAAAAAGAGAAGTTTAATTTTTATTTTCTTTGATAAAACACAAAAAGGAAAAAAATAAAGAAGAAAATATAAAAAATACAAAAAAAAGTGTTTTATAACTTAAAAAAACCACTTTTCAAGTAAATAAAAATAAATTAACAATTTTCGAAATTATGACACTTTTAGAACTTTTCAAAAATAAAAAACCTCAATTTAGGATCCTTTTAGAAATTTTCAAAATAAAATGGATTGGCTAAGAGACGTAAATTTGGCCATCTTTCGAGATTAAAACAAACTAACAAATTAAAGTTTTCGGAAATGAATTAGAGAAATTTTATCCTCACTAGTGAGTATTTAGGCACTCGTAATAATTATGAGGCGACTTAAAATATGGAAAATTTTCTTTTTCTATCTTTTATAAATATTTTTGTTTAATTTATCTTTTTAGTAGATTCAATTTTATTTGCTTATTTGCATGTGAATAGATAATATTTTTTGAAGGGTACATTAAAAAGAAAATTTAAATTTAAAAAGTTAAAAAGGTACCTATTAAGGGTTTAAAGAAAAAAGTTAGCCTTCAGACTCAAAAATCTAGTTTTCAAAACTATTTAAAAAAATTGATTTTATCAAAAGACAGGTAGTTAATTTATAACTAATCCACTCAATTGGTTATAGCTTATCTCTTTTTCCTAAATTTGATCCAGCGGCAACTTTAAACAATTTTCAAATAAAAACCAAGTTTTTCTTAACTCCTAATCGTTAGGGTTTAATATTAATTAGGTTAAAAAAATAATAAAAACTTAGAAAAAATTAAGCTCAACAGAATTGTTCCACGCAGGGGTTATTGGTTAGGGAAGTTCATAGTAGTGGACTATCTGGTCATTTTGGAGAAACCAAAACAACTAATATGTTGAAGGAGAATTTTTACTAGCTTAGTTTAGCTAGGAATATCCATAGGGTAGTTAGTAATTGTGTAGTATGCAAAAGAGCTAAGGAAAAGGAGGAGCCCTATAGAAAGTATATGCCCTTACCTACACCAACCTTATCTTAGGCTAACCTTAGCATGGACTTTGTCTTAGGGTTTCCATAGACATCTAGGGGAAAAGATTCGATCTTTATTATAGTAGACCATTTTAGCAAAATGGCACACTTCATCCCGTATCATCAAACTAATGATGTTTTATATATTATTGATTTGTTCTTATAGAAAGCTGTCTGACTACATGGAGTGATGAAAACTATTGTCTTAAATTAAGACACAAAATTCTTACGTTACTTCTGGAAGACTCTTTAGAGAAGACTAGGGACTAAACTTGTGTTCAACTTTAGTAGCTACCCTCAGATTAATGGCTAGACTAAAGTGGTAAACAAGACGTTAAGTAACTTGCATAGAGCTATCATAGGAAAAAACTTAAAAGATTGGGATTTGTATTTACTAGTTGTGGAGTTTGTATACAATCGAACTGCCTACATTACCATTAGAAGATTATATTCGAGGTCGTTTATGGCCTTAATCCTACTATTCTACTAGACCTAATCGATACCCCCATAGCTACTGAAGAGAGTTAATCCGAAGTCAACTATGCCTAAAAATTGTAAGAGCTACATCATTCTATGACAAAGAAGATTGCCAAGTTCAACCAAAGATAATTAGAGATTAGTAGTTGAGGCCGTTGAATTGTCTCTTTCAAGCCAGGAGACTTAGTATGGGTTAACTTCAGCTAAGAATGATTTTCGCACCTGTAACAGAGCAAACTATCTCCAAAAGCTAATAGCTCATTCAATGTCTTGAAGAAGATTAATTGCAAATGCTTATCAAATCTAACTGCCCCGAGAATTACAGTGTTTCTTCTACCTTTAATGTGTTCAACCTAATTCCCCACCAACCAAAAGAAGAAGACCCCATAGGAGCCTAAGAAGAATAAGAACTAGAGACCAGTTCAAATTTGAGGTTAAATCTTTCTGACTTAAGGTAAATGATAAGAATCTACTTCATAGACTAATCATGTGTAGCTAAGCTAGAGGACTTCAAGGACTCATGTAGAGAATATTAGCTCGAAGCCCCATCTAAGATAAGAATTCCTCTCTTGACCTCCATGTTTTACTCTACTACTGACCTGAGTATCGAGCTCTCATATGCACTTGCATAATTCTCGATGATGCTAAGCAAACATGCTAACTTACCAAGCTTCCATACCCTAACCCAAACAACATCCATGCAAACCGACCTCAAGCATATGTCCAAGCCAAGCTCTTGAGCTAACCAGAATTTGACCCCCGTCCAAGCCGAACGACAAGATACCTGACTTGAAGGGGATTTGGACATCCTTGATTGATTGAGCTTTAACTTAAACTAGATCAAGTTAACTTTGATTGTAGATCCTTTTCCTTCACCTTGTTTAAATTATATTATATTCCAAGCTGCCAACCACTATGTGATACGTATCTTTTGGTATAACATTCTATAATGATTATTTACTTTTCCATACAGTATATTCCTTGTTTATTTTCGCCATTTTAGTATATATCATGTATTCTATTTGTAAATTACACTTTTTTTCTTTTCCTTATGTGTTGTAATCCTAGTGGGGCTAGTATAAAAACCCACATTTGTTGTACGCAAACATTATCAATTAACAGATTATTACAACTTTCTCCTTTGAGTAACCTTAGTGTTCTCATTTATCTCCTAAATCTTATCTATTCCTTTTAATAAGGGGTAGTAACGAGTAACCTTATAGTTCGGATTGGTAAGTCACATCTGGTGAATTATAGGTCAAGTAAGATTGATTAGTGTATCATATCCAATTGATAACTATTCAGACTTTGCTAAACCCATTTTCTTTTCTTTTAGTCCTTTCCATTTTGGTGCTCCTTCATGTGTTCGACCTCAGGATGCATTAGCTTCACTGGTATCAGAGTATAATTCTGAGAGAGAGTATATGAAGTTGCAGTGAAGTGCTTTTAAAAAGGATTTGGCATACTAGTTGATTAAGAGATTGACATAGCTTTTAAAATTTTCTATTTATAAAGTGTCTTCAAATCAATCAATTTTTATTTCGTATTCATGTCGTCTCGTCAGTTGTCAAAACGATTACCCTCGAAGCGAGGATTAAAGCATGGCATTGAGTTACAACCAAGAGTAGAGTTGATAAATCAACCGGGCTATCACATGAAACCTGAGTAGGTCACCAAGCTGCAATGACAAATAAGTGAACTCATTAGCATAGGTTATTTTCGTAAAAGCATGAGTCTATGACCTATAATTGCATTGCTAATTCCCAAGAAAGACGAAAGTTGGAGGATGTATATGGGTAACTGAGCTATTAACAGAATTACGATCAAATATCGATTTCTCATTCCTAAATTGGATGATATGTTAGACGAATTGCATAGAGCAAGTGTATTTTTTAAGATTGATATGAAATTGGGTTATCTCTATATTTGAATGTGAGAACCCAATGAATGGAGGACTGCTTTCAAAATGAGACGTGGATTGTATGAATGGCTTGTCATGCAATTTGGGCTATCTAATGACTCGATCACATTCATGAAACTGATGAACCATATACCAAGGAATCAGATTAGGAAGTTTGTTATAGTGTATTTTGATGATATTCTTGTATATACTCCCGATCTTCTTAGCCATGTAAGTCATCTCCTAGCTATCTTTGAAGTGCTCTAAGTCAAGTAACTGTTTGACAATCTAAAGAAGTGTTGTTTTTGCCAAGAGGAAGTTGTGTTCCTTGGGTACAAGATGAATGAAAGAAGCCTTAAAGTAGACGAGGAGAAGGTTTAAGCTATTGTTGAATAGCTTACATCGACATCCTTTGACGTAGGAAGTTTCCATAACTTAGCTTCTTTCTATCATAAGTTTATTCAGAACTTTAGTACTATTGTTGTATTAACCAAACTTGCAAAAAAAAAATGTTGAATTTCTATGAGGAGAAAAGGAACAGAAGAGCTTTGCCGAACTAAATAGGAGATTAACTTCAATGCTGGTGTTATCATTACTAAATTTTGGTAAAGCTTTTGGGTTTGAGTATGATGCCTTGGGCATGGGATTTGGAGCAGTTCTCACACAAGATTACCAACCTATTGCCTATTTCAATAAGAAGCTCAAAAGACCTATTTTGAACTATTCTGTGTATGATAAAGAGCTATATGTCACAGTCCAAGCTTTCTAGACTTATCAACATTACTTGCTATCCAAATAATTTGTTGTGTACTTTGATCACCAAACCTTGAAGTACTTAATGACTCAATCGTAGCTCTCGAAGCAATAGCTCCAGTGGTAGAGTTTCTAGAAGGGTTCTCATTTGTGATTAAGTACAAGCAGGAAAAAGTGAATGTAGTCGTCACTGCTCTATCAAGATGGCACATACTACTTCCTAAGCTCCAGACGAAATTGTTGGGATTTACAAGTCTTAAGGAACAACACTCCTAAGATCCTCACTTTGGACTGATATTTGTTTAGTATAAGGAAGGTAGGACATTGGATGAATACATTGTAGAGGAAGGTTACCTCTTCCAAGTTGGAAGATTATGTACGCCAACCTGTTTAATATAGGACTTACTTACTCAAGAAGTACATAGTAGAGGATTATCTACCCATTTCGGGGAGAACAGAACATATGAATTATTGAAGTCGAGGTTTTATTAGCCAAAGATGTTAAGAAATGTGCATTGAGTTGTCAAGAGATGTACAACTTGATAAGATGCTAAGAGCCGAACTGAACAAGGGAAGGGTATGTCCTTACCTATGCCGACCAAACCTTGGGTAGACATAAGTGTGGACTCTGTACTTAGACTACTAAGGATAGCACAAAGAAAGGATTCTATCATAATTGTGGTAGATAGGTACAGCAAGATGGTGCACTTTGTACTCTACAACAAAACTAACAATGCTTCAACTATTTATTTTCTATTTTTGCAGGAAATAGTAAGATTGCATGGAGTTCCAAGGAGTATTGTGTCCAATAGGGATCCTAAATTTTTTAGCCAATTTTAGAAGATACCGTGGTGTTAACTGAAGACTAAGCTACTTTTTAGCACATCTTGCCATCCCCAAACTAATGGAGAGACAAAGGTTGTTAACCAAACTCTAGGATCTCTTCTCCGAGCTACCGTTAGATGAAATCAAGCTGACTAGGATTCTTACAATTGATCTATCCATAACACTATAGGCAAAACTCCATTTAAAGTAGTGTATAGTTTCAATCTCGAGCTATCGCTTAATGAAACACCTGCTACTCTAAGGACTAATCAAGATGATCTAAGAGTTGAAGACCGAGTTAGAGCCTTACAATAGATTTATCAGTGGGTTGCCAAGGAACCGACTCAAGCTATAGATAAACTATCACGTAGAAACCAAGGGTGAAAGGAAAAGAAACAATTATACCTAAGTAAGCTTTTAGGGATACATCTCAGCAATAAAAGGTTTACTAACAAAAGGAAGAATAAACCCTTACCCCGAGCTAAAGGACCTTTCGAAGTACTTTAGAAGATCAATGACAACGCATGTAAACTTGATCTCCCAATTGCATATGGAATCTTTGATGTTTTCAACATTGCCAACTTAAGCCCATACACTACTGACGAAGATGTACTAACAAAGCATTCCGAGGATTTGATCTAAATCCTAAACAACCTAAAGGGAATGATGGGAATTCGATATCAAGACCCCTCACTCAAGCAAGAGTAACAGGCCTGAAGAACTTAGCCTCTTAGATCCTCAGTTGTCGAGCTAATTTTGCCTACGCCGACATAAAGGACCATGTTAACTTGTAAGATCTTTCGTGTTCCCGACCTGTTTGGTGTATAACCCTCATTGATTTTGATCTCTCTAAGCTGACTCAAGAGTTAACCCTTTTAAGTTGTCTAGGAGACTACCCCTTATCACTAACCCTCTATATCGAGCTATACGAAAGCCCAAAGAATGCTGACAAAAAATTTAAGTATTAGAAACCATTAGACCCTAGCTTCTCCTACAACGACACATGTCCTACTCTAGATGTAATAAGGATCAAGGATTGATCACATGCTCCCAAACTCGATGGCTCGCTTAGATGGTTTGATGAGCTATTCAAGGTGAAGTAAGCCCTGAAGAGCAGTACTTACCCCAGTTAAACTTATCGAGTTACTTCGCTTCTTACATCATCTAAGGAGTTATTGAGGTGACAAGCCGATGTACTAAGCCAACCTTTATGTCACTTAACATTCCCAGGTCATATTAGAATACTATCAACTTGACCATTGCTAAAGCCGGGCTGACAGCTACTAGAAGCCAACTACTTGAGGTCAACCTAAATGTGAGTCGATCTTGAGCCAACCTTTATCTAATCTCAGCAATCAAAGCTACTGAATTTCTAATGCCGA
The DNA here is from genome assembly GCA_024138005.1 of Lumnitzera racemosa. Lineage (NCBI taxonomy): Eukaryota > Viridiplantae > Streptophyta > Magnoliopsida > Myrtales > Combretaceae > Lumnitzera > Lumnitzera racemosa. Next base: position 90,820,595 of record JAMXBC010000010.1, on the reverse strand, counting down.
CCAAATCTAATCAAGGTCCACCCTTACTCGTCTTGCAGTGTTTTTAGGACCACAGAATGAGCGAAATTATACACGTGCTGTCCTTTCTTGACATCTATACTATCCTTACTGTTAATGAATATTCTTTTTGTACGATTACATTGATACCCTTGTAAATTATTCTCTTTTTCCTTTATTAGTAGGAATCTTTTTTGTAATTTACTCTCACCTAGGATTTACCTTAATTCAGTGAGATAAATATTTGTACATTTTAATAGCTACAATAGTTATCATATTGAAGTTTTCGGACATACTCTTTTGAGCTAAGTGTTTTGCTGGTTACTCTCGAGTTACTCTTATTTAGCCCTTTGAGCATGACTAGTAGTGAGTAACCTCCAGCCACACTTGTATGTTATATCAAGTGCATCTTAAGCTTGTATGAGGTATCGATGTGTCATATCTAATGTTAGTACATGGGAATCCTTACTTAACCTTCCACTATCATTTATTTTTTGAGCCATCTTGCGATCGTGGCCCAGACCCATCCCTTAGTTATACATGATGTTGGGTTCGTGTGTCCATTTATAGATCCATATCATCTTGGTATCAGAACCTGTCTATGTTCAAAGATGGATTCTGTTATTGTGCTCTTTGAGTGGTTTTGTTATTGCCATTGTACTTTAGAGGTATTGTAACTAACTTAAGATTTTGGAAGTTGAGAAGAGTTCTGTGCTCTGATTTTCCCTATTCCCTACACATAAAAATAAAGTGTGGTTGTTTATTTATTCGCTGTATGTAGTTGTCATAGAAGTGAGACTAGTAGTTATTATTCTACTGTTGTTGTTCCCAGAAAAAACTTTGAGTGGTGCTTTAAACATCCATTTTTCCAAGTTAACCAACAATGTCGGATTCAAGTGTTCAAGGAACTCTAAAAAACTATGAAAGTGGTACTCGATATGGCTAAGGGTAAGAAGAAATTTCACACCCTAGTGAGTGGGTGACTACTTAGATAGGCTTATTAACCTGATAGCCAGTTTGGTGATAGTTATCCAAGAAGATGGATAACAGGCTAGAAATAATCTTACTAAAGGACGTGCGTAGCAAGCGTGAGACAATGGTCAATTTGGCTGAGTTAATGCCTCAGCTCGATCGCCCTGAGCTGAAGGAATGGGTAAGGATGCTAGGTGAAGCCTAACACTTGAACAAATTAAGGAAGAAGAGGAAGGAGAATACAAGCCTGAAGAAAGAAATGTACAAGCCTCTAGAGTTGAAGGGTTAAGGATGCGTATTCCAAGTTTTTTTGGGAGTACTGATGCTGAGGACTACTTAGATTAGGTGGATGGGATTGAGAACTAATTTGAATGCTATGACGTATCCGATAATGCAAAGATTAGACTTGTTGTGTTGGAGTTCACTAGCTATGCCGTCTTATGGTGGAAGAACTTTAAGTTACCCAAAGAAAGGAAGGAGAATCAGATATTAGGAGTTTAGCTGAAATGAAGAGTGTTATGCAAAGAACGTTTGTGTTGAGCTATTATTTGTAGGATGCATTCAAAAGGTTGTAGGAGCTGAGGTAAGGAGGGTCGAGTGTAGATATTTATGCTAAGGAATTATAAATGTTAACGATTTGATGTGAAGGAGTAGAGCCAAAGGACCAAATTTGTATCTCAGTTCATCGATGGAATAAAGTATGAGATTGGGGATGTCTTAGAAATCCTAGATATTGGAACAATTGATGATGCAGTCCAAGCTACTTATAGGATAGAAAGGAATTGAATAGGAAGGTTCTGACCACCTGTCAATTGACCTAGCAGTAGCTGATCTATTCTGAGCAAACCTATGTGAATGAAACTAAGGTTACTAAGGTCCGACTTACTTAGATTACCTGAGTAGAGGAAAAGGAACATTAAATGAAGTTTGAGATGAGCTAGAGTTCAAGGAAGAAGACGAGTGAGATCAAATGTTTCAAATGCTAAGGCTTTAGACACATGGCCACGTAGTGTCCGAATGGAAGAACTATGGTGATTTGAGGCAAGATGTCAATTGTTGAAGTTGATAATACTAATGAGGAAGTAGAGGAGATGAAAGAGGATAGACAGGCCGAACTGTCCGGGAGGAAGTTATCCATAGCATGGAAGGCAACTTTATGCTATCCACTTTAGTGTTGAGAAGGACGATAAGTGTCAGTCCTGTAATAGAAGATGAATAAAGGGAAAATCTTTTTCATATCAGATGTAAGGTGAATGAGTCCTTATGTGCACTGATCATTGACAGTAGGATTTGCACCAATGTAGCCTCTACAAATATGGTCTAGCAATTAAAATTGTTAATTGGTTTAGAGATAAAGGAGCCCTATAAGTGAACAAATAGGTGTTCAGGCCGATCTACATTAGCAATTACTGAGATAAAGTACTTTGTAATGTACTACCCATGAGTGTATCCCACATTCTGCTTAGGCAACCATGGATGTTTGATCGAGTAGTTATATACAATGGAAGAAGGAATATATGTTCTAGGGAGCATAAAGATAGAAGGATGAAATTAAGTCCTATGACTACGAAGCAAGTAAAGGTCATGCGGTCTCAATTGACTCGAACCCTAAAGAAATAGGCTTTGGTACTAACTCGAGCGAAGCTAAAAAGAGAAATGAAGCTTGAAGGACCAATCTATTTGCTGGTCTAAAGAATTCTAGAGATGAGACCTAAGGAGAAGGAGCTACCTGCTAAGGTAAAAACCTTACTAGAAGAGTTTGCCAACCTGTTTCCAAAAGAGCTACCGAAATATCAACCCCCAATCCGAAGCTTAAGCATGCAATTGAGCTACAACAAGGAGCCACACTGTTGAACAAGCTTTCTTATAGATTGAATCCTAAATAGGCCATCGAACTAGAAAAGCAAATTAATGAGTTGATGGAGAAGGGGTATGTATGCAAAATCCCTTAGCCCCTATGCCGTACCGGCTTTGTTAGTGCTAAAGAAAGATGAATCTTAGAGAATGTATGTAGATAGCTGAGCAATCAATTATATTACCATCAAGTATAGGTATCCAATACCAAGGCTTGAAGATATGTTGGATGAGTTGGATGGAGTGATAGTGTTCTCCAAGATCAACCTTAAATTTGGATACCATCTGATTTAAATCCACGAGGGTGATGAATGGAAGACTAAATTCAAGACACGACGTAGTTTTTATGAATGGCTTGTAATGTTATTTGGATTTTCCAATGCGCCGAGCACATTTATGCTCCTGATGAATCGTGTGTTTCGAGAATTAATAAGGAAGTTTATTGTGGTTTATTTTGATGACATTCTAGTATATAACCCTGACTTAGAGACTCGCCAGGAACATCTTTGAAGAGTCTTTACAAAACTCTAAGCTAAATAGCTCTATGCTAATAAAAAGAAATGCAACTTTTGCTAACCTAAGTTGATCTTGTTAGGGTTTGCTGTAAGTGGAGGTATCATCTGAGTCGATGATGAGCAAATAAGAGTGATCATAGAATGGCCTGTACCGACCTGTTTTGTAGACGTAAGAAATTTCCACGGCCTAGCATCGTTCTATCACAGATTTATAAAGAATTTCAATACAATTGCTACCTTACTTATCGAACTATCAAAGAAAAGCATTGAATTTAGATGGGGGGAAAAAGAGAAGTAGAGTTTTGAGGAGGTAAAAGAGAGGTTGACTATAGCCCTTATTTTAGCTCTGCTGAGTTTTGACAAAGTTTTTAAAGTAGAGCATGATGTGTCTGGACTAAGCAGAGGTATCATGTTGATGAAAGAAGGACAACCTATTGCTTGTTTTAGTCAGAAACTTCGAGGAGCTATACTTAATTATTTTATATATGACAAAGAGTTTTACTTCTTAATCTAACCCCTAATGGTGTAGCAATATTATTTGCTATCCAAGGAGTTTGTGATCTACACTGATCATGAATCCTTGAGATATTTGAAAAGCTAACCTAAGTTTTCTCGGAGGCAAGCCAAATGGGTCTAGTTCATAGAGGGTTTTTCTTATGTTGTAAAATACAAGAATGGAAAGAATATTGTAGTGGTCGATACTCTATCGAGATGACATTCTCTCCTAATCGAGCTACAGACCAAGTTGCTTGGCTTTTCAACAATAAAAATTTTATATGCTAAGGATCCACACTTTAGTCCTATATATGCTTGGTGTGAGGAAGGATAGACACTGGATGACTGTTACAGGGAAGACGGATACTTATTCAAGAAGAGGAGGCTATGTATCCTGACCTGTTCCATAAGAGAATTGCTAGTATATGAGGTACATGGAGGAGGATTAACAGGACACTTTAGCCAGCATTGAACCCATGAAGTACTATTTGTAAGATTCTTTTAACCAAAAATGATGAGAGATATACAATCTGTATTAGAAAGATGTGCGATTTGCCAAAAGGCAAAGAGTCGAGTCGAGCAAGGCTATTATCTACCCTTGCCCATCTTAACCAAACCTTGGTCTAAGCTAAGTATAAACTTCATGTTAAGATTACCAAGGACAACTTGAGGGAAGGATTCCATCATGGTGGTCGTAGATCAATTTAGTAGGATGGCACATTTTGTGCCTTGTTCCAAAACTAATGACGCGTCGACTATTAGCCTAAGGCCATCGGGGAAAAATTATCCAATTAAGTCTAAACTTTACAACTAAGATAGAAAAGTTAGTCGAAGTGACTCAGTAATGTTAGAGTTTGAAAATAGTGATCCCAAATCCCAATTTTACCCCTAGAAGTGTGACTATTTAATGTACTACCAAATTGCTTAGAACCTTTAAAATTATGCTTGGTATTCGATAAGAACTTAGAGATAAGTTAATTGAGTTATAAAATGAGATAATATAGTATAATTTACTATATGAATATACACGTTGTTGGTCCTGTATAAAATATCGAGAGAGAAAGAGAGATAGAGAGAGAGAGAGAGAGAGAGAGAGAGAGAGAGAAAGAAAGAGAAGGGGGGAGGAGTGGGGTTAGAGTGGGGATGAATTAATATCTTTAATTTTCGGAAAACTTTTCGGTGTAAAAGAATAAAATTTACCCCTCTTAATAACTTATAGTAGTGAATAGTGATATTTAACAATTTACCACACAACAATTAATAAAGAAATTAAAAAAGTAAGGAAGGAGAATATCAAGCAGAGATTTATAGAGCTTCGGTCTTTTGCTTATTGCTCTCTTCTAGCTCCGCTGCTGGGGACTCGATTTACTTCACCGGTGCTATTCCACTTGATCCACTAAAACTAATTACAAAGAGATTACAAGCACTTGTCATACATGGATTTTATAATACTCTGCTCTGTCTGTCTAGTCCCTCAGCAATCTGGGCTAATATAGATCTACAGAGTACAAATGTACTTGTCTTAACACTCAAACAACTAAAAAATAAATACAAATTACAAGAGAGAATATAAATATAAATCTCAAACAATTTTTCTCAAAAGAGAAATGACGATTGTTGTAATGTTTACTTTGGTGGAATATTTCGAAGAAGTATTTGAAGGACTTTCTGTAACTTTTTAGAAGGTATAATTTGATCACGAATTTTTGGTATATCAAATTTTTTTTTCAGAGTTGTATTTTTGTGTTTTCAATCCTTTCCCTTTTATATTGAGATCTTCCAACAGCTAAAAATTTGAAAATTATCTTCACTTTCGTATTTATCTAACTGTTAATTTGCTGAAGACAATCCTTAGATATTTTGAAAAGATCTCGGTTAATTTAAATTCAAAAACAACTTTTCTTATCTTGTTTCAATCAAATAACCTTCAATCAATAACCACCAAATAAGCTTCTGATTTGATTTTTAACGAAAAGAAATGCTTAATCGACAACATCTGGATAAAACTCAAATTCAAGATTTGAATTTCTATAAACTCTTATTCAACCTTATCCTTATCCATATTTATGCATATCTTGATTTTTCAAAAATGAATTCGCTCAAAAATCTCCATAGATCATGATTCCATCTTAAGTGAAATGGGATTAAGTGTAATTCCCTAATACACTCAATCTAGTGGAGTTAGGCCTTAATTAATTCGAATGAAAAAAAAAATAATGTCGTATGTTTCTAGATCATTGAAATACTTTTTGAAAAATTTTGAACTATTTTCTTTTTCAATCAAGTCAAACCTTTTGAATAAGTTTCTGAAGACAACTTAGTTTTGTGAATTTTAAACTTTCTAAGAACCTTTCTGAATGCTTGTAATCTCAAAAGTTTATTAGCATTTATCCCTTTTGTTATCATCAAAATATATGAGAGATATCTAATATTCTCCCCTTTTTTTATGATAACAAAAAAACACTATTATAAAACCAAATCGCAAAAATAAGAATTCACAATCACATAATCATTATGTCATGCAATGTGTAGACCACAACTATTTATGGTTTTTCTCTCCTCCCCTTTTTTGCTATCATCTTAGATTAACATACTATGAAGCCATTAATAAACTCCCCCTTAATCTTTATAAAATATGCATAATGATTAAGATAAATATCAGACGCAAAAGAACATACTGTATTGATCGAAGAAACTATCATGACTAAGTCCATAAATAACAAGAAACAAGTCTACAAGAGGACTGAAACAAAATATTCGAACAAAGACAAAACTAAAATTCTAGAACCAAAGACAATCATTTCTTTGATTTCTTAGTTTTCTTCCTAGCACATGGTTTGAATATGCTAAAATACGATGGAAGAGCTTTACTAGGAGATGGAGTAGCTTTAGAAGATGTTGTGACAAATGAAGTGAGTTAGTTGCTTTTGTCAAATGATGGTATATTCTGTACAAGAGTAGGTAGAGAGACTTCTTTGGTGGAAGTCACAGATAGAATTTCAGTGTGGCCTTCAGGAGGTATCTATTCTTTAAGATTAAGAACAATAGTAATTTGAGGTGACTTATCAAGAGATTGTGGAGAGATGATAGGGGTCTTTTCCAAAGTGGGAAGAGGAATGAGAACAGTCTAATCTGTTGGTTGAGTAGAATCAGCAGGAAGATCAGGTTCAGGTGATGTGAAGTAAGGATCAGAAGGTTTAGATGGTTCAACTAGTTGAGCTTGTACAGGGTGTTTAGATGGTTCATCATAATGAACTAGGTTATCAGTTGTCGGATTTGATTCAATAACAATTTCCTTGACTTAAGCTTTAAATAAATCTTTCATTCCAATAATTTGATCCCTGACAATCTTCCCTACAATTTCCTTGATTCCTTCTAAAAGTTGTTCAACAAAGGCTAAGCTTTCCCCTTGTTTGTAGTTAACAGGTTGAAATTATGTTCCTTTTGAATCATTGTTTGAAGCAGACTTAGTTGGTTCCCTAAATTCAATGCCGCTCGATCTTCTAATCACCTTCCCTTTTCTTTTTGCTCCCTTTTCAGCTAGCTCCTTTCCTCTCTTCCTTTTCTTTTCATTTCCTTTTTCTTCATTTATAATGGCCCTTCTTTTCAAATTTGAGGGATGAATAAAGAGTACTCTATTATGTGAATGCCAAAGCTTATCATTTACATAGATTCCCCTTTGTTTAATAGGGGAAAAAGGACAACTTACTTCTCCTGGAATTTTTAACTTCTTAAAACTAAAAAGAGCCATCAATATATTTCCATATGGCTTGACATCTATATGCTGCCATTTGTGTCGTATCATCAATTTCACAACATCTACCTGTCTTTTCCCTAACATTACCATTATTACCAATGCATCCGCTTTAGTTACAGAGGTTGCACTACCCTTCTTGGGCAATACAAATGAATTGACTGATTTATGTAGAATTCTAACCAACAATTCAAATTTAGTACTAAAGATGTCCCTTTCTATTCCCAATTTGACTCCATCATTTAACTCAGAATGCATTTTACGCATTTCCAATAAATAACAAGAAATATAATTAAAATTTCAAAATTTTATATTCTCTTATTTTATTACTTATTTTCTTAAATTCAAACTTACGGGAGGTCATTTTTACTAATATTTTCATCTTTAATTCATAATTTAGGCTTGATCAGATTATTTAATTGATCGCCCTAAATTTTGTATACTATATTCGATCCTATGATTACTTAGCTTATATTTAGAGCTTACAACTACTCCATTTTGTTGTGGAGTATAGAGTATCGAAAAATTACGAGTGATACTTTTATTTTCACAAAACGAAATAAAATCTAAGTCTTCAAATTCCTTACCATGATCAGTTTGTAAACTGATAATAGAGAGGCCTTTTTCATTTTCAACTCTTTTTGAAAAAATTTCAAAATTTTTAAAAACATCACTTTTATGACACAAAAATAAGATTCAAGTAAATTTAGAGAAATTTTTTATTATAATAAGTCAATACTTACTTCTTCCTAAACTTAAAGTATGAGTTGGACTAAAATAATCTAAATGCAATAATTCTAAAGGTCTTTGAGTAAAGATAACTTTCTTACTCTTATGAGAAAATGAATTCATTTTATTCTCAAGACAAGCAGTACAACGAATATTGTCAAGAGTATGCAATTTTGGTAATCCTTGAATTAAGTTCTTTTTAGAAAAATTCTCCAATTGTTAAAAGTTCATAGGTCCTAGTCTTTTATGCTGAAGTATAGTATTATCATTTACTAAAATAAAACAACTTTCAAAAGGTACTTCAAATGGTTTAATTAGATAGACATTCTTCTTTCTGAAACGTTCAAATAGCTTAAAACCTTCCTTGTTAAAGCTTATACATTTATTATGTTAAAAAACTATTCTATATCCTTTATCACACAACTGACTTATACTTAATAAGTTATGTTTCAATCCTTTAACTAACAATACATTTTTTATTGAACGAGGTGTCAAACCAGTTGATCCTACGCAATTATTTTACCAATACCATTGTCATCAAACTTCATACAATCATCTTTCTTCCATTCCATATTTGTGAACAATAAAGCATCACCAATCATGCGTCTTGAACATCCGCTATCAAGATACCATGTCCCTTTAATCTTAGCTTCATGATCTTACACACATCTAAGCATAATCAAGTATGTTTATGAACCCGGCAAAGCTTGGGTTCATGAAAATTCAAGCTTTTGTTTTGAATTAAACCTTGATTATTATTGAGCTTGTATTTTTGGTAATAGCAATATTTCTCTATATGACCTATTTTATTACAAAGAAAACAAACAGAATGTTCCTGCTCAGTATACCTGTTACTTTTCCTTTGATTTGGATTCTTTCTAAAATACCCTCTGTTCAACCTTCTGTTATACCCTTTAAAAGGATACTTGTCATTGTTTTGAGAGAACCTTCCGTTATACTTTCTAATAGGTTCAAACGCTATGTTGTTTTCCCTATCTTTAATCATTTCTTGATTTTCATCTTTTCATTTAACAAAAACTATTTCTTTCTTTGTCTTAGATGCTTCTCCAAATCCACAACCTAATCCTGATTTTGAATCATCTATCCTTTGGCTAGAAATCAACATTTGTAATTTCTTGTCACTCTTATCAAACTTGCGGAACATATTCTTGATTGATTTAGATAAATATTCTACATAATTTTTCAAATTCTTAATTTCTTCTTTTACAATTAAATTTTCATTAACTAAAGCTTTACGTGCAATATGCAGTCCTTCGACATCATTTTTCAAAAAATCATTTTCATCTACTGGCAACTTATTAGCTTGACTAAGTGCATGTTTCTCAATTTTCAACATTTTAACCTCAGATTCAAGCTTAAATATTTTATTAGCCGACTTAGAAAGAGCCTTAAGGAGTTTGTTGATTTCAGCACATATATCGTCAAGTACTTCTAAATCAGAATCAGAATCAGTTTCAGAATCTATCTCAAAAAGTGCCATAAGACATAGATTTGCTTCCTCGTATTCTTTAGAACCTTCTGATTCAATTTTTGAATCTTCTAGGTCACTCCATGTTGCTATAAGAGATTTGTGTTTCTTCTTGAATTTCTCCATTTTCTTGATTAACAAAGGGCATTTATATTTGATATGCCCAGACTTCTTACATGCATAGCAAATAATCTCCTTTTTGAACTTTTTCTCTTCTTTTTCTTTGACTGTCTTTCCTGCATTAACAGACCAATTCTTATTAGTAAATCTTTTAGTAAACTTTTTCTTACCCTTTTTCTTAAGCTATTTATTAAGCTTTCTAGCTAGAAGTGTCACGTCCTCATCTTCTTCTTCAGATGAATCTTCTCTTTCTAAGTCAGTATCTGTTTCTTTGGCTTTAAAGGCTACGGTCATTTTCCTTGTATCTTCTGAAGTACTTTCTAATTTAAGAAAATCGGTTTCATATGGCATGAGCTTACTGTGTAGTTGACTTAGAGTTAATGTTTTTAGATCACAAGCTTCTTCTATGGCAGTTTTCTTTGCATTCCAAATTTTGAGAAGAATCCTTAGCATCTTGTGAACCACTTCTACATCATTGATGATTTTACCAAGAGATGACAATTCATTAGTTATAGCAGTAAATCCACTGAAATAGTCCTTGATTTCTTCATTGGGGAGAATTCGAAATGCTTCATATTATTAAACCAGCGAATTGATTCTTGTGTCTATGATGATTTCTGTGCCTTTATAGGTTTGCACTAAAGTACCCCAAATATCTTTAGCTATTTTATAAGAAGAAATTAGATAAAATTCTGATCATGCAATAGTACTCAACAATAAATTCTTAACCTTTGAATTGAGCTCAGCTTTGGTAATATCATCTCTTAACGTAATGATAGCCAAAACTTTGAGATCTTTTGTAGAAATAATTTGCCAAGCCTGATAATCTGATGCCTTTACATAAGTCTTCATCCTAAATTTCTAGTAAGGAAAGTTAGTTCCATCATAAAATGGTGTCTTGTTAGGTTGAATTGTTAAACTACTACTTGATTCACCCATGATTTTGAACTCTATAAGATATTAGAGTAAGACTTTAATACTAATTGTTGGTTCCGTATAAGATATCAAGAGCGGAGGGGGGATGAATTGATGTCTTTAATTTTTTGAAAACTTTTTCAATATAAAAAGAATAAAATTTACCCCTCTTAATAACTTATAATGGTGCATAGTGATATTTAACAATTTACTACACAACAATTAATAAAGCAAATTAAAAGAATAAGGAAGGTAAATATTAGGCAGAGATTTTAATATACTCATATATTAATAAAATAATTAAATATTAACATAATATATATGATAATAACAATAATTAACTAAAATATCTACAAAAGTTTACCTAATTGGCTTCAAAACAGTTGGAAATCTTTTGTGGCGGGTTGGGGAGATTGGAATGTGCTAATTTAAAAGCAAATTAGTATGAATTAGCCACTTCCTCCTTACTTGTATAAGAGAATTAATTAAACAATCAAATTGTTAGCCCCTAAGAAAACCAACCAACCATAAACCTATATATATATGACTCCTGATTGACAGTTTACCATTTTGGAAGCTTAGAATCTATAAGCTCCACAACCAGTCACTTAGGGTTTCAATCGTTTCAAAGATCCGATTAAGCCTAAATTATAAGTAAAACTAGAAATATTAGTAAAAATAATTCCGTAAATTCGAATTTAAGAAAATAAGTAATAAAATAAAAGAATATAAAATTTTCAAATTTTAAGTATATAACTCGTTATTTATCGAAAATGCATAAAATGCATCCCGATAATTAACGAATCACTAGAGATAAATTATATATATACTAAAAATCATAGAATGACTAAAATAATATTTAGGAATATTTATTTGTATTATATATGAATTTACATGTAGGTAGAAATACACATAATTACTTAAAATACACAAAATGTGCTAAAATAATACTAAATAATTAAAGAAAATTCATAATTAATTAAGAAAAAATAAATAAAAATAAGAAAAAATAAAGAATGATCCATATTTAGGTCATGGCAGCTGGGGAAAATAAGAAAAAAAAATTAACCAATTAAATTTGAATAACACAAAAGTTAAATTGGAAGAAGATAAGGCAATTATCTAATCAAATTAATCCACAATAATTTCTATAAAACTCTATAAATACTCCAAATTTTTTAGAAGCTCATTTGGTCAGTTTGGAGAGTGATAACAATAGAGAGAGGCGAAATTGAGAGAAAAATTAGGCTTCAAAAAAAAAAGAAAGAAAACCGTGCAATTAGGGCCTTAGAGGAGAACCCAGACCCGACGAGGTAGGCCAACACGCCCATGGCCACCAACGATGGTCGAAGCCACTAAAATTGGTGAGTTTGATTTCTAACATGATTTTGTGTAATTTTGTAAAAATAGTAAATATTCTTAGAAAATTATGAATTTTTTTATTCTTGGATATTTTTGTATTTATTTTTTTATGAAAAATATTACTTTGATGAAAATATATCCCGTAATATATGGTCCTTAAGAAATCATACAAAATTGAGTATGTTTCGGTTTAGAAATAAATGACCATAGGAGTGTAGTTTTGAGCCTAAAATTTTTGTGTAGACTACTTATAGAACAGTGCTATGAAGCCCATTTTTAAAAATTAATTTTTGAAATTTTTAGATAATTTTTAGGCCATAAAATGAGACATAAATTGAGTAATTTAGGGTTAATTAAGTAATTAAATAGTTAATTACGGATTTAGTGCATAATTATATGTTTTAGGATGTTTAAATCTGATGAAGTATGATACTTGTAGCATTTAAGGTATTAGATATAATTATTAGGCTAATTATGTAGTAAATAAGTAATAGGGAAAAATAATAAATTTTAAGTTAATTTTGTAAATTAGGGTAATTAGGTGTAAAATCTTATTTAGAATGAATTTAGACATTTTAAAATGATAATTGATGTTGGAAGATGGTAATTAGAGTGATAAAAATATTTGATGTGTATTTTGTACATGATAAGTGATAGTACATAATATACAATTATTGGAAATATAATAAATAAAAAATAATAGGATAAAAATTGATATTATATAAATAATAGAGATATATAATAAATCTAATAGAAAACTTAAATTTATGTAATTATATGAAAAATGTAAAAATTTTTCACATCAGGAGTAAATTCGGTACACTAATACGAATTTAAGTGTACCGAATGGAATAAAATACTTACTAGGAGTAATGATAATATTTAGGATATCTGGAAATAATGTAATTAATTTCACATTATGAGTTGAAACAAATTTCTAGGGTTTGGATATAAAACAATACTTAGAAATCGAACTAGAACCTAATTTAGAAATCAATGCAGAAACCGAACCTGAACCTAACCCCAAACCTAGAATAATTGTAAAAGATTTGAGAACCTAGATAACTGGATATATTAAACCTTAAACAAAATATAACAATAAGCGTTATAGGATAAAACCAACTTATAATAGTTATATGAAAAACTGAAATTACGTTTGTATTATAGGGACGATCGGTGATGGCCTAAGCAAGTTAGACCTCGAATGAGTGAATAAGGAGTCCTAGTAAGTTGGGATTAATATGTTGCTGTATTTTGGAGGTTTGAGATTATACTTGGTTATACTTGTTAGATAGTTCGCTATGTGCATGTGCTTAATTATGAGTGATGCTATCATTTTATTATTGTTCTGGCTTGTATTGTATGATTTTTATGGAATGATTGATCACCCTAAATTGGACCTAATCAAATATACAACTTGTAATCATAATCGAACCTGCATGGAAACTCATTAAAGGAAACCTAGGATTCTCCGGCCAAATACCGACCCCTTCGAAAGGGATAGTATAGGGTTACATAATGGTCCCTTCTTCATCCTTAGTCAAACTAAGTGATAGGAGAAAAGGTCGCGACGAGGGTGAAGTCAATGGTTCGAAGGTAGTCGCGGGAGGAGCAGTGTCTCTATTACACAAGTTTGGGTGTATTCGTAAACTGTTGCATTAGCGGCAACTCCTCAATTCGGATTAGAGCAAGCGCAATTTCTCTAATCTCACGACAGGCCGGACAACGTCGTATGATGGCATTTGCTTGAACATGCATTGCACTTAATAAGTTAGTTGATAACCTTGTTATATTTATGGTATAGTTTTAAGTTCTCCATCATAACTTACTGAGTTGTGGTTGCTCACATCCATATAGACGTTATACAGGAACTAGCTAAGAAGTGGCATACAACTACTCTGAAGCTAGCAATTGCTAAATCTTGGAGAATGAGGAAAAATATTTGAAAAATAAACATATATTTTTAAGGTCTAAGTTTTTATTTTAGAATTTTTCATTTCTGAATAATGTAATAGCTAGAAAATGTATTACGATAAAACATTGTAAAAGTTAATTGTAATAATTAAATTATAATATATATATATATTCTCACTTTCTTAGGTAAATGATTTATTTAAATTATAAATTATTTACTTCAAAGTGGGTTAGTCGTAAACGCCTTGTGTAAATCAGGTCTAGAATAGCGGTTATAAGGCTAATTTCTATCTTAGAATGGTTTACACGGTAAGGCTGTTACAACTCTACCACTTCTAGGCATGACAGGATCTCTAAAGAAAAATTTAAAAAAAAATATATACAATATAGAAAGAAAAATAGGAAAAACAGAGCCATCATCAAGCTAGACTAATACCTACGGCAAACCATGATCTGCTGTGAAGCCACTCTACCACCATAGAGGACTCCTAGTTCCTTGACCTTCTAATAAACCTCCACCACCCTATGGTCACTAAAGCACCTAAGAATACTAAGGTTAAATTTCTGTCCTGTTTTTCAATTATTTTTAAAAAATAATAATTCTACCCAAAAAATTTTGAAAAAATTTGTAGTTAGGTTATTTCATACATGCTTTCATGTGATGTTTTTATTTTTGAAAAATTTAGAATATTTAATATACTTGCCTAAGAAAGTCATTATTCATTCGAATTTTGACTTTTAAAATAAATATATCAAATGATATTGTTTCTAGTGTAAAATTTTTGTGTAAGATATACATGATATATAAATAATTGCTATATAGCTCGATTTTTTATTTAAGTATTTTTAATACTTATTGTATTTTTCGGCTTAAAAATAGCTAGAAAATAGGTTGAAAATGTGAAGTAAAAAGGATTTACGAAATTAATTGGTGAAGTACAATAATGTTGGCATAGGTTGAAATCAATTTTGAGTAAAAAGAATTATAATTGGGTAATTTAATGGTAAAATCGTAAATTCAAATATATAGATGATAAATTGAAAACCTAAAACCAATTATAACTAAATTCCCTATATTTTTATGATTCTATAGAAATTTTTAGGAAATTATTTGGTGACCTGAGCTAATTACTACAAATTTACATAGTAAAATAGCTTAATTATGAATCAAGTCTTATTTCTAATAATAATAGGCTAAATATGGTAAATAAAACAATAGAAACTACCTATAGATGTATAGGTCAGATTTGATAAAAAAAATTATATTTTTAATGTATTTTATGATACTTTAATAATCGGGACACATTATAAGGGTATTAGGAATAGATAATACTTATATTAGAGGATTATATTGATAGATTAGGTAAAATATTATTTAATAACATAAAATATGTATAATATAATGATATTTATTTAAATACGTATAACTATATTAAAAACTCAAATTACCTGTAAAAAGTTGTCTCTAAAAATAAGACTCGTAATACTCATCGATAGGTTTATACGAACCCAATAACACTATTTTTACTAAAATCGAACAATCTTAGGTAATATGACCTATAACTTCATAATATTACTAAAATATACATATTACAATAACCTCACCAGAATTGAAACGTAATTTAACCAATTTAAAGTATGTCTCAACACGATCAAAACAATTTATTATACGTAATAGTGTAGTTATGTATATTATTAATAATTAATAACTTAACTTGATATGTATATAATAAAAAATATATATATTATTATGATAATAAATTATATACATAACCATTGTAGATAGAATCTTAATATTTTCGTAATTATTATGAAAACTAAATTTAGGTTTTATGTATATGGGATCCTCTAATAATCAGATTGTTGACAACTCAAGTCTTCCATAGTAAGCATTTGAATAAGTAAGTTGAGATTGTAACTTTACTGCTTATTGTGATACTATATCGAAGTATCGAGAGGCTCAAGAGTACTTCTGTTTGTGTTCGTAATTAATTCTTTGTGCGCATGTCATGCATGTGTTTGGTATTTACTTGTAACAAGCGTTAAACTCCTTGGCGTGCTATTCTGCATGATCACATTGTTTCTATATTATATGAACCTATTTAGTTACCTTAATTATAACTAATAATGATTCGACTACAATGAAAAAAACATGCATAACACCTATTAGGGGAAACGATTAGGAGTGTCAAGCCAAATACTGACTTCCTTCAATGAAGATAACTGAAATGGTTCTTTCTCTATCCTTAGTTGAACCAAGTAACAGGTAAGGACGTCGTGGTAAGGGTGAGGGTTATTGTGCGAAAGTAGTCACGAGAGGATGCTGTTCTCCATTGTACAAGCTTGGATTTAGTCTGATTTGAGTCGTAATAAAACTCTTCAATCTGAGTTGGAGTGGATGTGATTGGTTTAACCTTACAATGGATCAGATAACATTGTGTAATGTTTCATTTGATTAATTACATTACATTTCATCATAATTAATAACCTTGCTTGTGATTATTCGGTACTCTTTTGACTCCGTCCTGCTTACTGAGCTAGTTGTGCTCACACCCTTATAGACTCTTTTGCATGTACTAAGTAAAAACCAGGATGTTTAGATACCACTACCTTTAGGTTAATACACTATTGACTGGAAAAGTGAGGAACGAGAAATCAATTGAACCTAGGCTTTTGATTTTTCTTTTGAATTTTGAGGAAACTAACTAGAATTCCTTAAAACACTCACCAGTTTCCTAACTTATTGTAAATAGTTTGCAAAACCTGTGGTTTTTAGTAAACTTTGATTGTAAATTTTAACTTTAGATGTGAGACGTTTATGTAAATACTGTTGTGTTATGAGATGACAGGTTATATAGAATAGATATTTTGTGAAACTCTATCGCATGTTTAATTATTCATAGGTATCAGAACGGATATTTTAAGCTAGTTAAGTTGTGTACACCTTATATGGACTATATCTATAATAGTAGCTATGGGATCAGCTTTTATCTTACATTAATTTACATGGCGAAACTGTTATAACTCCTCTTGTTTGGGGTATGACACCAATTATCTTTTTTCTTTTCTTGTAGGAAGTAATCAAGTTTCATGATGTACCCAAAACCATTGTTTTAGACCGAAACCCAAGTTCATAAGCCACTTTAAGAAGATACTATAGAGACGAATGGGAACTAAACTATTGTATAACACGTCCTACCATCTACAAACAGATGGCCAGACCAAGTTTGCCAATAGAACTGTAGAAATTTTACTATAGGTTGCTATCGAATGAAACATAGCTAATTGGGATTTATGTTTGCTAATCATCAAGTTCACCTACAATAGGACCACCTAAAGTAAGACAAACATGTCTCTATTCAAGGTGGCTTATGGGTTCAACCCTAAGCTCTCGATGGACTAAGCACCCCAACCGAGACCTGATGATGACTAATTAGCCATAGATAAAGTCGAGGCATTAGAGCTATGCACCAAAAGGTGCAAGTGCTTGACCATACCACTTCCTTGGTTGACAAGCCTAAGCTTATCACTTGCATCCTTGGGATCATCCCGTTGCAGCTCAAGCTTTGACCTTTAGAGCTTAGAACAAACTACTCTCCATGCTACTTTAAGTACAAAGAGAGTTTTGGGGTTGGGGTTAAGGAGGCGGGGGGTATAAGTGTTGGTAAGCCTTTCTAGGCGCAAGCTCTTTACCTACTTAAGTTCCTTCAAGCATTTCTCTAGGCCAATAGTGCAGCCTACTTTACCAACCTGATTGGTTTAGCTCCCTTTGTGAATTCACTCTAATCCAAGTCTATCAACCTGCTTGAGTCCCCTCTAAGTATGCCTCTCCAAGTTATGCATGAAGGAACATACTACCTAGTTTATTGAGTGCAAGCACAAGCCTATTCGAGATTACTTGAGAACTCCTCTACCTCCGATCTCATCCTCAGGTGGCCTAATTCCTTAGTTTCCAAAGCTTGAGGAGCTCATTATCTTTAGGATTGCTATATTCGAGCTCAATTGACCTTAACCATCCCTAGCTCATGCTAAGTGCTTAAGACATGACTTAAATATCTCGATGCCATGGTTGCTCTGATGCTCTCTCTCTCTGTCTCCATTAAAGGTCGTATGATAGTTTATACCATCTCTTACACATATTTTAATATAGAAGACTGTCCCTTTTTCCTTTCTCTCTCTCTCTCTTTTTTTTTTTTTTTTTTTTTTGCTAACTTAAGCATTGAAGGGCCTTAATTGGCTTAGCCATATGAGGTTTCTTATAGGTCCATCATCGTGCATGTTGATCGGATTACTAGATAACTATCCCATAGTGATCCAAGCATCACCAACTCTCATTCCTTACTTTCTTTAGTTAGCATTATACTACTAACCTCTTTAGTATTTACTTTACTACACCTAACATATTCCTCCATCTATGATATAGAAAAGTTTAATGTATTGATTTAAACTACCTTAACCACAAGCATACTAAGTCATTAACTAGTGCAATGCAAAATGGTTTGACTCTAAGTATGGTAAAGAAAATATTAAAATAACATATGAGTTTATGTAGTTCTTACTTTATTCAATAAAATGCATCAAGAGATGTCATCAGTAAGATTTAACCGGTAGATTAGATTGGTTTAGGCATTGTGTAGTGAGCCTGCAAAATAGAACACAATAAGGAGCGTCGGCGTATTATTTAACATGACTATTTAAATGCTTAAGTTAGTAAACTGTGTGGAGAGAGAGTATGCAAGAGTGCAAAGGGCTCGCAAGGAGAGTATAAGTGTGCAAAGAGTGAAGGTGCTTCACTGTTGGAATGCTTAAGATTATTTATAGAGAAAGGTTATCAAGAATCAAGGGAGTATAAGTACAATATTGATACGTTCGCATGATCTAGGTAGTAGAAATGTGGAGTCTGACATGTTTTGGATTTATAAGGTCATGTTGTTTAACCAAGTCTCTAAACCTTATTTACTTATCTAATAACCATTGTAACCACTCAAGATCAAGTAAGTTATTTGGAAGGGCTAGCTTATCTAGAGAGCCTATGCTGAAGTCGGCTAGTAGGATGACCAGATCGAGTGCTAGCGAATTGAGCCTATCATGGGATTAATTAGGTTAGCTTATGGTCTAGTTGGGTCAGCATGGATCTAAGAGACCTATGTCAAAAATATCCCATCGACAGTTTGACTCTAAGTAAGGTAAAAAAAAAAATGTAATTCCTGCTTTATCCGGTGAAACACATCAAGAAAGGTAAGTTAAATTAACTAGGTTGTTGAGCATAGACTAAAAGGAAGGATAACTAGAAACAAATTACCTAAAAAGTTCGTTAGTTCCATGTAGCCACTACTGTTTCGATGGATATCTAACTTAACGAAAGGGTTAGAATAAAACAAAATGGAATTTCAGTCATTCTCAAAACTATTAAGTAAACCCATTAAGCAACGTAATCAATATTTCAATACTCTTTGACGCTCATCGGTCATTGGCAATTACTTAACTCACCTCTCCAATAGTGTTAATTTTTATTTAATAACCAGTCAAAACGAGAAAAATTTCTTGAGGAACAAGTTTTAGCAAAGATATGGAGTGAAATTCAAAGAAGGCAACTGAACACGAGAGTGAACAAAGAAAAAGGAATGAGATTCGTTGTTCTTTTTTTGGGGCATTACGTAATACTGAAATGGAATAGGCTGATTCAGGATCTAACTTTCAAGGCTAATCGTGGGTTGAGAAATCATGGTGAGTCGGCCTTATTGTAGGATGGGTAAGGCTAATGAAAAAGATAACAAAGTAGCTTAATTGCTGCATTAGATTTTCTTGCATGCATATGGTTTGAGTTTGATTGTATTAGCTGAGGCTACTAGGCAGCATAAGGTCATCCGACGTCAGACGGTTCAATTTTCAGGTACCTGCCAAATGATATTGATGTATCATGAAACAACCGTCCTGTCCTGTCCGTCACTACAACAGAATCTACAGATTGAAGGGCAAGCCAACCCTCATTTAATTAGACGCCCTGATTACAATAATTAGTTCAACTGAGTACATAGTGCCCTTTTTTGTTTTTGCAAAAACAGAAAAAGTTCTAACACACATGTAAAATTAGTCACGGATAATATTAATTAATATAAATAGGCTTCTTTCAAATTGAGATGGAGCTAATTTGAAGTTGAAGGCAGTTCAGTCACCCGATTTAAAGAAAGATTGTTCTCTCATGAAGCAGATGTACAGATTTTTTTCATTTTGTTTTTAACGATTTTGAGGGAAAATGGAATAAAAATAAATCACAGGGTAGGAGTTCTCTCAGCAGATCCGGCGATGACAGTAAGCAAGTTGTTGCCGAAGGGGTCGCTGAGGTGCTTAGCAAGGTTCTCTACAGGACCCTCTCCGGTGACATAAGCCTGAAAGTAGAAACCCAGCATCGCAAACATCGCCAATCTCCCGTTCTTGATTTCCTTAACCTTAAGCAATGCAGCCTGGTCAGGATCGTTTGCAAGGCCCAATGGATCGAATGGACCGCCTGGATGAAGCTTGTCTTCCAAGTCCTGATCGATTCATTAAAAACAAAAAAAAAAAAAAAGATAACATCAGGGGAAACAAAATTTACTTGTGAAGAGATTGAACGAAGAGATGCGATGTGCTCAGCTTAACGCACCAGGCCATTGATAATTCTGTAGTACTCAGCACCACCAACAAGTACAATCTCAGCGATGACAGCAACGACAAGATTGATTGGGATGTTCTTTCCAAAGTAGTTCAATGTGTTACCGTCGAGGAGTAGTGCTCCTGTCTGCATTCACATCATTATGTTTTCTTTCTTTTTTCTTTTATTTTTGTAAAAAAAAAAAAAAAAATCTTATCCCATCACACAATTAATGAACTTAACGGTCAAATAATGCGAATTATAAATGATGATTGAATGCAATGTGAGGCAAGAGAGACAATAATTTGAATCTATCAGGGATGTGCAGTGCAAAAGGAGAAGGAGACCGATGTGCGGTCTGAAGCGAAGATATAAACTCAGTCCTACGTGTCACCTTGAACCAAACAGCTTCGGGGCCACAGTTGGCACCAAATTTGTTGAAGGCTTCAGGAATGATGAAGCCAGCAGCACCCAGCATCGCCCATCTCGCGTGAATCAACTCATACGCCTGGTATCTGTTAACAAACTTTCATCTCTTGATCAATTGCTTCTTCTTCTTCTTTAATTTAATTAGTTATGAATACTATAAAAATTCATTTATTGAAAAACAAAATAAAAACAAATCAGGATTCAGGATTCAGGAAGGAAATTAATTGTCAGTTTATCATTCAACCCTTACTTGCTAAAGTCTTCTGGCTTCTTGCTGAGGCCAAAAGGATCATAACCGTAGCTGCAAAAAATCATAATAATAATAAGTTAATTAGTTAGTTAGTTATAAATCTTTTTCTTAAGTTACTCGTGTGATAATTACTTTGCACAGAATAAAAATCCTTGTGGATTGCTGAATTAATGAATCAATCTACATTTATTAGTAACTAAGTAATAGTAGTAGTAGTAGTATTTCCATCATGATGCATGAAATATTTAAAAGGTCTTACTCTCCGGGAACCTCTCCGGTTAGGTACTCCGGGATCTCAGATCTGTCCAAGAGACCTTCTGGCAAGAAAATCCTTCGGTCGGGACCTGCAGAAAACCCTCATTCCTATCAGCACTTGTTGATAAGCAGCAGAGTAAAATCATCTAATAATAATATATATGTATATAAACTCACCATACCACTTGGCCAGCTCTTCGCTGGCAGGAGATGCAGCGACAGGCTTTGACTTGGGAGGCGGGGCTGCCTTCTTCTTGGAGAAAAGTGCTACGGTCTTGAATGTAACCGGGTTGGAGGCAGTGGGAGCACTCCTACCAGCACCGCTAAAATTAAGAGGGTTACCCAGCATTTCGGACATACCAAGAGAAGCAGCAGCGGTGGATGCTGCCAAGGATGCCATCTTAGTGCTACTACTGCTGGCGGTGGTGGTGGAAAGGCTGTAATGATAAGGGCTTGGCTCTCGCTCTACTACACTACACTGCTATTATTGATGATGAGAGTAGTAATCTAATAACAAAGGGAAAGATGAGATGGGGGAAGAGATTATATGGATGGTCTGGTGGACGTGGATGTGCCACGTACGGTTTTAAGTTGGAAACAGATGCGTAATCCAATGCAGTGATTCCATTGGCTCAATCTCATGACGTGTCAGATGATGCGGATGATGTGGCCACCTCCTGAAAACCATTGTGGGATTCCTCTCTTCCGCCTGTGGATAAATTGCCTTTGCTTTCTTTTTTGCACCCTCCAAATTGCTAATTTTGCCGATCCTTTTTTTATCCCTCATGGTCATGGACCCCAATTTTGAAATTTCGTTTTCCATTTTTTTTTTTTTCTCACCATAAATCTACATTTTCATTCCTTTACACACAGTATCATTATTTGTCACTATTATTTAGCCATACATCTAACAATTTAATGCTTGATCCACAATAATGAATCTAAATATACATATATATATATATATATATATATATATACACATACAATTGAATAATTAAAAAAAATACAAAGATAAGAAAATCAAGCTAAACCCAAGGATTGTACCTATTGAGATTTTTTTTTTCAAAAAAAAAAAAAAAATTTAAAACCTAATCGGGTTACAATTCATTTGCATGACCCAATTAGGTTCCTTTGCTTTTCTTTTTTCTTTTTTAACCTAATGAAGGTAGCTACCCACCACTAACCACCCATCAAGTCAAATAATCCACTTTCTATAGCACGTTGCACCTCGATTAGATGGTTGTGGCTAATTCAGTTACCTCATGATTAAGAGGTTGTCGGTGGCTACCTATAAGAATAGTGCTTAGCTACTGGATAGTTGATTTTTTTTTTAATTTTCACCATTTTTTATTTCTTAATTTTAATTTACTAGTTTAATTAATTATTTTGTATATATAAGTAATTATAATATATATTGAAGTTAATGCCATATTTAAAAATTTTTGGTATTTTTCTTTTTTAAAAATTTTTCCAATTTATTTTAGATTTTATTTATTTTAGTTAATTAATATATATACAATTACAATATTTAAATAAAATTATTCATAATGCTAAGATAGACATAGCAATGAAACATTAACTTTTATGCCATGTTAATGTCTAACCATGCAAAAGTAGGCATATAAATTGTATATTGAAAAAGAAGGATGTTAATGTAATATACAAAATTCACAAGGTGGTCAACATAATTTACCAATTAATTATATTTGATTATATTATTTTATTAATTATATTTAGTGATACTATTTTATTTAAATTTGTTATTAAAGACTAATGGTAACTAGCCATAAAACATAAGTATCTAAAATGTAAATAACGAATATATAAATATATAAAGTGGAAAAAAATGAATAAAAAGAGTAGGTCTTTGTATGATTCAAATCTCAATTCTAAAAGCATAAACGATTATCTAATGAAGATTAAAGTTCCTATTAAACAAAAAAGAGATCAACTCAAATAACTTCTTGATAGGTGAATGCTTAGTAAGGTCACTCTATGTAACGTTTTAGGTTAAAAATAGTGAATAACTAAGTTAACAAACACTAATGGCCTCATTTTAATTACTTAGCTAAAAAGTTGTGATCATGTGTTAGTAAGGTATTCACAATTATGACATTGTAAACGAGTATCACAATCCCTTACAATTCATATAGAACATTTAACCATGGAGTCTCACAATCTCTCTTACTTAAGCACGCGATGTTCTTGTTGTGAAACCTTATAATTGAGCCTAAATCTTCTTTCCATTTTTAGTGTACGACTCGAGCCACCGACTACCCAAGGTCATCTTAAAAGCATGTTAGGAGTCACACCCTAGTAACACTTCCTACCCTCCTCGGGGACCTTTTCTCTAAAAGGAAGCCAAACCCGAACCGTTCACTTATTGGTAGGGAGTCAACTCTACTGCTATTTGTAATGCCCTAGGCAAAAAGCAATGAATAATCAATCTGATAAACTCTAATGGGCCCATTTCAACCATCTAACCCAAAGTTGCAACCATGTGTTGATAAAGTGTTCACAACTATAGTCTTATAAACCAACACCGTAATTTCTTACAATCCATGTAGGATATTTAACCATAGGGTCTTACACTCCACAAAAGAGAAAATCACTTTATGCAATTAAAGTTTTGTCATCTTAGATGCTTAAGTTAAGAATTGAGAGAAATAAAAAGTATAATACTTAATAGGAGAGGGTTTTTGTCAAGCTAAGAGGAAAAAATATAAATAAATAAATTTGCAAACTTGCATGATCAAAGAAAACTGGTTGAATAGGTTGATTTAGATTCACATCTCTTACAATCAACACAATACTTGGTTCCTAGAGGTGTGATTATAAATCATGGTTTCTTTTTCATTCAACTATTGTTGTAGCCCTAAGATTAAAAATTGGCAAGTTGTAAAGCTTAGTATTGAACCTAAGGAGGATAAAAATGAATTTCTAAGTATCAGAGGTAAAGTGAACAAATGGCCATGGAAAGCTAGTGTAAAGTAAAGTAGTAGAAGTGCATTACAATCAAGAATATAGTTAACTAAAAAATTTTAGTGGATGTAGAGAGTTAGAGACTCCATATCAATGTAATAGCTATAGTTGGCTATATAAGAGACAAAAACATATACATGTAGTCCCTATGGAAGCAATTTAAGTCATATTCTCCATTTCTTAATTTCTCTTGAAGTTGTCTTGATTAGCCTTTTGGTGGCTCCTAAAATATCATCAATAAGTGCAACTATCCCATCTTATCCCTACGAAGAGTAAAGCACCATAAAGATCAAATATTAGACTGAGTTCTAATATAAGGTTGCTAGCAACAAAATAGTAATATTATGTATTTATTACCCAGTCCGACAAGACTGGAAAATTTCCATGCTTGCCAATATCTAAGCATTGTCAAAGATAATATTCTATAGACTACTTACGTCCAAGCTCAATTAACTATAAGTTATTTCGAAGAGGCAAATGTAACAACAGATTTATGAAATCATCATTCGTCTCGATTAGTAAATAAATATGCAGGAGACTTCAAAGTTTGTTTATAAGAACCATTTCATCACTTAATTACATACTTACTTTTATCCTTTATAATCTTTGTTGTTATTTAACATTTCTAGTTTTTGATAGTAGGGGCACAATCATATTTAAACCTAATACAAATATAGTAGAGGAGCTACTATTGTAGGAATCTATTATTAAGGGCTTTCCCTGATTAGGCAAGGAAAGATAGTTGTTGTAGAAGTTTTAGAATATAGAGGAATTTCACGGCATTGGTTAATGGAAATTTTTTAATAAATTTTTAGTGTAGTATGTTGGTGTGTAATTACTTTTCGATAAGAATAGGCTAATATTTGTAATTGCAAGAGAAAATTATAAAGATGTAAGTAGTGATTTATAATGAGATGAAGTAGGAATTAAATGATGAAAGAAATGGTGTCTTAGAATATCGATTGATCTAGGGACAGTATAAACAGGGGTTTGTCGAATTAGTAATGCACAAATATGGAAATATAAAACACATAGATTGGAGATAGTATTTCTCTTCCTTTTTTTTTTCATTAACGACTGGGTAGAGGTAGTATATATGTACAAAATATGGTAACCTCCCCAAGGTCTAATAGTTAAAAGAAAATACTAGGTACTTCTAGAATATTTTGGAATTCTCTAAAATGCGCCAACACATCCTATATTTTTCTATTTTCTATATTTTTTATTTCTTCTTTTTTCCCTTACTAATGCTTTTAGAGTCTAAAAACTAGTTACAATTACATAGCTCACTACAGACCTATTTTCAATTATCTAAATATAAATTCTCAAACTCAATTCCTATGTTACAAGGTTACAAATAATAATTAGATTGGTCGATTAGCTATGTAGATATTTTTAACATTTGCCTTAGGTAGATTTGGAATCAATCTGCTATAATAGTGAAACAAATTTCTACACAAAAAGGTAAATTTGTACTCAATTCCATCAAAAGCCATCTCAATAAATTACTTCCATTTTTATCAATTGATTTGACCTGTTGAATTCATGAGCGTAAAGAAGCATGACTACATGTGGAATCATCGGAGAAGGTAGTAAATGATTCGATAGATTATTAAGTCCTTAAAGGACAATATATAATTCATTTAAGTTTGCGTAGCAAAAAGACATCACTACATGAATTCAAATGATGATTTAAAGCAAACAATAGAGAAGTTGTTGCATGAGTGAGAAGGGAAAAAAAAAATGTGGATCACTGAATCCAAAAATCAGATGTGCTCAAGTTACAATTTCTTGCAAACTCAAGGTACAATACAATCTCCTCACCAGAATAGTTCAACATTGGTTAGAAATGAACCAATGGTTAAGTCCACACATAAATGGAGAAAGTTCGTGTTGCTACTATACTAAGAGGATCGGACTTCCTTGTTTGATGGAATTAATCTAATTTAGATTGTGAGAGTTAAGCAATACTTTTATATTCATGAAGTTTTAATTATTTATGAAGTGTAATTGGCTTTTGACTTAATAACTTACAAAGTTTCTCATGTTCATCCTATAAATTCTGTAACCTAACTAAAAGGCGGAAACTTGCTCTCATGAAATTTAGGCTTTCATTTATCCCTCATCTCTTTCCTTTCCATGAGAAGATATGCTTCAGTAAAGTACACTAAGAAAATAACAATTCGTAAGTAATTATTATCTGTAAGCATTTTCCAAAGTTTAAAAGGCAATCTACTATTCTTCCTTAATTACTACTTTTAAGCTTGGTGGAAAATATCGGTATACCTATATAGCTCGATAAACCTTCTAAACTAAGCACACCCAAATGGCATTCTTCCTTTATTTAATAGCCTCAATTCAGAATGTTACACTTTTTTGTGGCTTGCCTACTAAATTGATAAATCCTCAAAAACTAGCTACCCCTTCTTTGATTGCAAACTTTGAGGCTCTAACGAAATCTATATATCACCTACAAGAAAACAAGTAAATAAATTGTTCCTTCTTAGAATTCTAGTAGAAGATTAGTTCCCCTCGCTTGCCCTCTTTCTCTTTTTCCTTTAAAATGTAAGCAACTACTTCCATAAGAAATAAATAGAAAAGGTGAGGAGGAATATTTTTTCTATCTAGGACGGGGGAAGAATTCCAATTAAGTCTCATGTTTTCTCTTAATCTTTCAAAAAATAATTTAGACCCTAGGATTCCTTCTTTTTTTTTTTTTAATGCTCTTAAATTGAATGTTTATATGATGTTGCATTGAAAAGATAGAATTTTTGATATGGTATAATTAATAATGATTGCTAAATGTGGCGAACCAATAACTAGAACAACCTATCCTCACAATAATCAAAATTTATGGGGAAAAGAACCAAGATTCAATTTTGAAACGATTGTAGTTTAGCAAGTCGTAAGATCAAGTAATTACAAGGATAGCAAAAAAAGAAGTCTAAGAGTGTGTTTTCATAATTCTACAAACTTGTTACCCATGCTATGGCCATCTGAACTTATGTTACGTTTGGTACGTGGAATTGAATTGCGATTCTATCTTTGAGGGGGGAATTCAATTTCACATTTGAGATGGCAAAATCATGATTCCATTCTACCCTCACTAATTACATTGACTTAAATTTACTTATTTAACCTCCAAATAAACTACAACATACAACTATTAAGGGTATTTTTGACAATTAATATTATTTTCACATTTAATGTGATTCTATTCCATAAGCATTTCCAAACACTAGAAATAATTTATGATTTCAACCTTTATTTTGTTTCATTCCAATCGATTCAATTTAATGCAATTTGATTCGATTCCAAACTATTCCTACATACCAAATGTGACATTAGGTCATATAACTTAGCAATAAAATAAAGGAATTTTTTAAATTCTTAGGTGCATATTTGGCATTCAATTTAGCTTTTGTGATTCCATATTAACGTTCTTATGATCAAGCATTAAATATGATCAAAGCTCTAAATTTAATTGGCTTAGGTTGAATAAAGCCCTTTAAAATAATATTTCACTTCAACTTCAGTCTCTTGTTTCACTAACAAAATTTTTAGATCTTCCTACTTGTGTGAATGAATGCCATTAGAGTTTGCTGATAAGGATACAATTTTAGAAAGTAAAGAATAGTTATCCCTAAGTACTTGAGATTGGACCCCTGGTTTTGTATTAGAATCATAATCATATCAAACCATGAATACATAAGATTCTCACTAGTAATGTTTGAACTTAAAATCTATAATCATTCCATCAACCCAATCGTGAAAAGAATCTAATTCAAAGGATACAATTTTGATCACCGATATTCCTAATTATTTGTGCCAAGCTAGACCTTTCGTTATGTTCACCCGCCTGGGTAACAACAATTGGTATTTTATATTTTTTTTTATTTAGTCAATATCTTACACTTGCATAATAGTTAGTTAGTTAGTATGGAAACTTTCTAGAAACTTGTAGAAATAGCTAGTTAGTTATAAGTAGCTATATATACTTAATGTGAATACTAGATAGAAGCAAGGGAACTTAGATAAGACAGATATCTTGTAAACCCTAAGAAAGACAAAAATGCTATTGAAGCATTGATAGCAAGAGGTATGTAAACTTTTTACCTTTGTAGTCAATTAAATAGCCTATTGTTATACTCCAATAGCATTTTAAGGGTAGGCAATGCATCACAAGCAGTTTTCCAAAATATAAGTTTGATGGTTCTTCTCATGGAACAACAAACTATTCTAGTTAACCAATTTGAGTAAGATGCTGATGATGATACAATATATGTGCATACATTTATATATTAATAAGGACAATATATATTTATACAAACCTACTCACTTAGTAGGTTGATGAGTTAGTGGGCAAGGAAGGTTTGAGATATTGGAGTAGTGTTTGACTTCATCATGAGCAATGCCCCTCCTAATATTATATTGAAATCCAATACTAACCCCCACATCCACTTTGTAACCTAAACCCAAGCTACAATCTCAGAACTCTAAGACCTAAACTATAACACTAGACTCAAGAATGCTATAGATCATCACATGTCATTAGTATCTACCAACATGTTAGGCCTAAACATTCATCTAAAAATCTCCAAAATATCTATAAAGTCCTAAATAATTGACAAAACTTAATTCTCCAATTTAAATCATAACGACAACTCAATAAATTTATTATCATAAATAAATTTCTTACTAACCTAACTCAAAGGTCACCTTTATAATAACAAAACTAATTGTCGCTCTCAACTCGGTAATTTATTTGGTAGTCTCCAAATTTAATAAATTCAATACTTCTTACTTAAAAATCTATACAAGAAAAATGATATTGAATGAGCCATAACTCAATATAGAAACCCCTACCATAGATGCATGCCATACATCACACACAAATTTTCACACACATTAATGCATCATAATACAAATATCAAACAACTAATTTATTACCATTATTTATTAGCTAGCGTATAGCATTGCATGAGATCATTTGCAATTAACCCTAAATTTGGAGTTTCTAATGACTTCACTTCACAATTGTTAAGTTAGGACATTAATACTGTAGCCTCCATCTAAATAAGCTTCGAGATATTGGTACTACGACCCTCAGACACTACCTAACCAAACTAGTATTGGGACATTTGTAATACAACCCTTCGAACACCAACATTACCTACCTTAAATAATTTTCAAGGAAGACAACATTAGGAACAGCGTGTTTTAAGGATCATTAAGGTACCACCTAAGGGGCACAAGTTCTGCAACCTCTTATGCCTAGCTAAACATAATCAACAAATAGTGTATTTTTTTTTTTTTTTGGCAATACTTATTAGTTCAATTTATTTTAAGTGATGCTAAACAGGCATAAGCATCAAATAAGGAAAACACGTAACTAAATCCGCAATGAAAGATTCGACTAGAACCTACTTCGTATCAACTTCTCCATGAAGTTATTATATGAAAGAATAAGCTTATTAGAAATCTATTTCTTATTTTCCTAAGCTTTTTTCCTATTTTTATGCATTCCCATTTACTTTCTACTTATCAATAGAAATAGTCCTTAGGTTGAGAATTATTATCTGGGGTCTACTTAGGAAGTCCTAGGCTATCTTTTCAATGTGTTTAATAATTTTTATATTTATTAGCTTAATAATATTTAGGAAATGAAATAAGGGAAATTTATTTAATATATTAGAGTATTGTTTTGGAACTTCAATAATACATGGTGTATATTATACTAATGGGATGCATACCGCTAATAAGCAATTGCACCTAATCATGTTATAATATAGATAAACCAAATTATAAGTCTAAGTGTTAATCCCACAAGGAACCATAAATGGGAATATATCTAATTTATTTTAGCAATTATACCCTAGGATTATTCAATTGCCTAACTTATACGATAAAAGATTTAATAGAATAAATTAAGAGTAGAAATTGAAGATTGCAACAATAACATAAAATAGATGATGAAAGATAAAAGTGAAAAAATTAAATAAAAAAAAGGCTAACTAAGAATAAAAACCACAATGTAATTAAATTAATAAAAAGATAATATATTCATTAGTAAATATTTATTGTTGTTTATAACCTAGTCATAAGTGATTTTTTCAATCTTGATTGCTATATTGAACTATGGAGATTCCTATTATGAATTAATCGAATTCGTATCTCTAGCTAATTCCTAATCTTGAAATCCTTTCTACTGGAATCGCTTTTAGATAGAGTGTTGCATGATCGCAGGACACTTTTGAATCACATTATTAGGCTGTTGTAATTCGAAAAAACCAACTATTAAACATTTTAGCTAACTGGTTTTCCTTAATTGTGTCAATCAATCATATTGCATGCTATTATGAGCTTTACAATAGACTATAGCAATAACTTAATCATTGATACATTAAATTAAAGTGGACAATATAAAAAACACAATTAGGTCACAATATACAAAATAAAAATTGAATTTTATTAATTAAAATTACCCTAGAACATAAAGCTCAACAACGATTTACTAAACAACTAAAATAAAAAAATGACAATAATTGAAAATAAAAAACGAGAGAAGGGGAGCCCCTCTAGCAATTCTATATCCTACTAGTTTGTATTCAAGGGACTTTCTTTATAACCCTAGGTCTAAATGTTTATTTATAAGGAGTGAACTTAGAATTATAAAGAAACCTAATAAAATAGAAAATTTTAAAATCATTGCAAGTCCACAGTTGAGATACATAACCGTAAAGCTTAAGCGTATACTTGCATTCTATCTAAAATCTCAAAATTTCAATGGAATTAAATGATGAGGGGATCACAACCACGGTCATGATCCTTGATAGTGGTCTTTACTTATCACTCGAATTTCGTACATTTCACTCTTTGATCAATGCTTTTACTTTAATTAAGCTCAAAACTTCATAAAATCCTTCCAAACTTCATAAAATATTCTCAGGTCCTTAAAAACAATAATTAAGCTAAAAAATAATATAAAATTGACCTGAATAATGTATAATTTACTACAAATTAATCATAGAAAATATATACTAAATTCACGTTATCATATACACCAATAAAATACATGGCATGTACTTTATAATTACATATGCCTACATACAAATATATGACGTGTCCTTAATACATGTGGTGTTTTCCCATCTTACATGTATGTGATTATACATGTCATGTACTTTGTATTTGTATATGCCTAAATACATATATACAGTGTATACATTGTAATTTCATAAGCAATGTCTTTTTATTTATAACAACTAGATAAGATATAGATTTGGTAAAATTTGGGTCAAGATGAAACAATAGATTGGGTTGATTTAGAAACAAATGAGGGTTTAAGGGTTGTAAATGAACATTAGTTATTTGTAGAAAAAGAAGTTTTAGAAAAATAAGATTAAGGTGATAATGCCTTCAATTTGGATTCATGTAATTTTGATATGCTCATAGCTTTTAGTAAAGATTGAGGTCTTACTAATGTTATTTTTGCACTTAACATTAGTTGAAGACTAGAGATGTAACAATTTTTCAAAAATTTATCAAATAATCCTGAAACATGACTAAGGATAGATTCAAACTCATATTTATATTTGTGAACACTACTTGTTTATGTCAATTTTGTAAATTTTCCTTCATAATCCTCAATTTTAGAAGGTCTAAATTGCATCTCAACTTTTGTCATGAAATTAGCCTAAGTAGTCAATAAATCATTTTTTTGCCAACTACTGCATGTTAAAGCTTCATGCTTTAATACAAATGATGCCATCTTTAATCTTTCTTGAATAGGAACATCATGAAAATCAAAGAATTAATTGGTCTTCAAAAGCCAATACGAGGGATCTTTCCCTGCAAATTTGAGCAAATCTAACTCAATATTTTCTAATATAAACTTGTGACTCATCTAAATTGCTACTAGAAGATGATACATTCTCCTTACCTTGTACTGAAGAAGTTTGATTCCCAACATTAGTTTTGTAAGATAGCATTATGTCCTTGATATTTTCATTCATTTCTGCTATCAACACTTGCATATTAGCTTACCCTACTTCTAAGATTTGCATTTTGTCCTGTAACTTTTCTACATAAGCATCCTACTTTGGAATATCTTATTTGTAATGATGTGAAACTCCTAGTGTAATTAGCAATGGAAATCACCTATTGCAACAATGAAACCACTAATTAATAAGCCTATACATGGCCTAAGCCTACTATGTAACCCTATTTGTGACAAAAAGAGATCTTACACTTCAACAACACGCAATTCACTTCTATGTAGGGAATATCCTCTATCTCTGTCTTTTATTATTACTCTCAAAACTTCACTTGAAATATGCTTTGCTAGGGTTTCTATCAATCTTGCAATCAGATGTTTTATTTTCAATTGTAATGATAGATCTGGTTTTCTCGCTTTATGATCTACACTTTGATACTAATAATGTATATTTCTTTTTGTGTTTATGCAAGATACGAAAAATAAATGAAAGGAAAAGGAAGGTAAAAGAAGAAGAAGAAGGGAAAAGGAAATGAGGTTCTAGATTTTGAGCCTCAACATATTTCTAACAATGAATTGCTCTCAAGGGGTAACTAGTGATTTCCCTCAATTATGTTATTTCTCTCTTTTTATATATAATAAAAGCAGTTGTAATTTTGTTAAGTAGTAAAATACACATTTAGCTATGGTTGCAACTGTAAAGCAAATTTCTAAAGCGACTTCTACTAAATGTAATTCTCTAACCTCTTAGACCATTTCTTGATTCTTTTAGATTTTGAATCTTGTCTATCATTGTTATTTATAACATAAAATTTAAAATATAGCACAATAACTATATCAATATGCACATAAAAGACAGAGTGAAGAAATAATACATAATTAATAGAGTATGTAAACAACTACATCGATACAATAAATATATTGTTAAATACATTAAAACTTGGGGAAAAAAAAGAACTACATTAAAAACACAGTAATCGTGCATTTAATACTATGAAGAGCTTGATATTTCCTTTAATTTCTTCATAAATGCAAAAGTTGACTATATGCAATTAATTAAGTAATAAATTTGATATTTAAGTGTATGGGAGGGAACTTTTGGAAGGGAAAAAAAAAAAAGGTAAAAAAAATAGTAATCCCATTTAAACTATGTGATGAAAGTACGTCATACTTCATAACCATCAAAATAAAACAAAAAAGTATGCACATATTGCTACCTTTTAAAATCTTATTGATGTCAAAATATTTCTATATGTTGCATATGAAAGAAATATTACATCAGATGATTACTTATTCTCATTATTTTAAAAACATTTGATATTTAATTGTTATATATCTAGACTAATAAGTAGATATATACTAAAGAAAAAGGAAAAAAATCAAACCCATGTGAGCCTTAGATTCTTACAAAATAACTAGGATTGTAAATGAATCGGACTCCTTACGAGTTACTTGAACTTGGCTTGTTATACACTTGGCTTAACTCGAGTTTGATTAGTAATGAGCTAAGCTTAGACTCAAAATAAAACTCGTTTAATTAAACGAGTCAAACTCGACCTCCAAATTTACACTTACAAACTAGCTTTTAAGTAAGTTTATCTGCATTGTTAATAAGTTGGCTTACGAGTCAGCTCATGAGAAAACTTGTTTATATTGTTAACAAGCCAGTTTATTAATAGGCTCATGAGCCTACACTGTATTAATGTAATGATTTTTATTTCTAGTTATTAATTAAATTTCAATGATTTTTATTTTATCCTATAATGTATGCTTTTCCAATTCATATATTTGTAATTTTATATATTCTAATAATCTTCTAATTATACTAATTGATACCTATATATCCTTGCATAATAGTTCCACACTTTATAATTTATGTTTATATCTATTTGATAGTGCATAAATTGAAATTCCATATAACATTACACATGTTACAAATGGGTAAACAAGAGTTATCAATAATAACTAATTATGAAATGCAAAATGTGCATTTTAATTAGTATATTTTGCTTCACAATTTCATGTGATTCGCTTATTTATAATCATAATGTTATGTTATTGGGTCGATTGGAACATGTTTCAATGTGATATGTTATCTCATAAGAATACTGGGTATAGTTTCTGCATGGAAAATGATGGAATACAAATATAAACCTTGTATAAACTTAAATCCGAATTCTTTTAAGCTCATTTATCTAAATGAACTCAAATTTAATCTTACGCTTAAATTCATTTATACTCATTAATTTAAATAAGCTGACTATAAGCTTATTTAAATAAACACGCTTAAATTCAAGCTCATTTAGATATATGAGTCTAAACTTGTTTATAGGTTTATTTACATATATAAATCCGAGTTCTTTATTTAAACGAGTTAAAGCTAAAATTTTTGAAATCATTAATGTGATTTAGTTTAAGTCTCTAATTTTCAGATTTGCTAGGCTGTAATTTTCTAACACGTTGATAAGGGACCATAGATTGGACATGTTCAGAAACAGAGAGTGTTCAAATAATTGGATGTTTTCTCATTTCAATTCTTATATTATTCTTCCCTCTGCTTTGTTTTTTTTTCTTTTTTCCTCTGGAACAGCAGTAGCAGACTTGGGGATTAAAGTAATTTTCATGAGTAGCAGCAACCATCGGCTTCTTCTTGTTAGTATGGCATCAATCGAAAAATGATTCCTATCCTGTATATCATATGATGTGATGTGATCTCATTAGATTTACTCTATGAAATCCTAAATGTCGAAATGGATGAATGAATTTTATAATTATTAATGGTTTAAGCGAGCTTATAAATATGAAATCAATCAATCTTTAATAACTAACTAAAGAGTGTCAATGCCATGCCAAGTCAAGCCAAAGGATACTTATTTCATAAGTAGACTTCTGATTCACTTTATCGTCAAATTTTGCCTAACTTCCTGATGAAGGCATGCATTCACGTTCCATGGACGATGATTTTCAATGGATTTACCTGAAAATATATATAGAGAGAGAGAGAAAGACACCATAGAATGAAGGCAGAGCTTCAACAGTGATAAAAAAACATCAATAGGATTATCAGATATGGTGGCGATACAACTAAAGCAAATCAATTCCTCCAATCTTTTTATTTATTTGTCAAAGTGCAATGCCATGACACTTGTACACTTTTACTCAAAGTTGTAGTGCTTATCCACAGCTACAGACACATCCCAGGTGCAACTCATTCCTTTTGGGAAGACGACCAAATCGCCCGCACCAATCTCAACGGCCTCATCTGCCCCTTCTGGAGTAACCTTAACCTTTCCCTCTAGAAGGTAACACGTCTCTTTGGAACTGTATGTCCAGGGAAATTTGCTTGGAGGGCAACCCCACCTGTTCAGCTCAGCATAGCATAATAAAAAACAAGCTCAAAAAACTTATGCATCCCAGCAATTTTTGATGATTGGTCAAAGTTTAGAATAACTGAATAGACATCTTCAAAACAAAAACAAAATCTGCATATACTGAACGTAAGGCACTTGTAGAGTTTCCTCTCAAGGAGCAAATCCTAGATTCGATTTCATTGCCTCTAAAACTCAAAACATTCATATCCATCTGCATATACGAATTTTCACGCAATAACCAAAGCAAGGCGGTTTATTAAACAAACAGATACTATCTCAATATCAGCATTGGGGGTGAGACTTGAACCATGGCTATGCCTATTGCCTATTGCCTATTGCCTATACTGCAATCCCACTGTTCTGTTCTGGTCCCGATTCAACTGATAATTACCTCCAATATCGTTCTTTATCATCAAGTTTCTTCTAAAGGGCTGTTTAAAGATGGTCATTTGAAGCTTGCTTTCTTATGGAAGACCGACATCACTTTGTACTCAATGTCAGCAAAGAGATTGTTTTTAAATATCGAGGCATAAATCAAAAGAATACCAATTTTACTCTAAGAAATTCGAGAAAAAATAATAATAAATAATAATAATAAAGTGTGCCAAAACTTGACTTATATTTTCATCAATCAATCAACGATGGTTCCTCGTTTACCACGAGAACCGATTTCTGCTCCCAGCTAACAACCTACTAACTCTACGATAATCAACTGATTGGCTAACGATCTAACT
Source organism: Lumnitzera racemosa (assembly GCA_024138005.1). Lineage (NCBI taxonomy): Eukaryota > Viridiplantae > Streptophyta > Magnoliopsida > Myrtales > Combretaceae > Lumnitzera > Lumnitzera racemosa. The sequence goes on along the minus strand of JAMXBC010000010.1, from coordinate 90,783,828 downwards.
AATTTAACAATTTAAGAAGGAAAAAAAAAAAAAAAAATTCTAACTAAAATCTATTCTCTTCTCTTCTCTTAGAACAACAATATCTTAAGTGCCCTTTGAGAAACCTGACCGTAGGATTCCAAACGGCATCATGATGCCGAATAATAGTGTTCTTTTAAGCTAGTAATACCGAGTCATAGTCAAGCGATCGAGCTCAGTAAAGGAAAATTATACAAATTAGACGCACTTTTCCTCATCTATCTATATCTAAAATCTTCAAAGCAAAATGCATCTTCATTTCTTAACCCCAATGCAAATACTGCAATAAATATTTCAATTCTGGGTAGCTGGTGCTTGTCTGTGTATACAATGTCTAACATTACACCCTTCTCATCCTTACGACATCACCTTCTAACTAAACTAAACTAGATTTGGAAAGGATGAAATCTTGGGAGGGCTCCGAGTTATCAATGACAAGACCTACGTCCTTCTCGGCAAACACGTTATGAAAGGCGATTACTGGACGCTCAAAGCCAAAATAGTTACTCCTCATCATGGAGTCATGACTGTCCAACATCAAACTCAGTATTTGAAGCATGGTGTGAAATCGTGTTCCTTAATAAATGCCTCAATTGTCAAGAAAAAACTTTGATCGGTTACATCATGTATTCGATTTCAGAAGTTTCTGAACATTCTTATTATCACTATAAGCACATCGTGATTTAAGCAACTTTGCATCAAGGGTCGAAATTGTCTTAAGCTAGATTCCCTGTCGACATAATTGCAGAATCCATTTTTGAGAAAATGCTCCCTATCTTTGAGTTCAATTTGATGAGAGCACCAAATATTACATTCTAAAAAAATAAAATCCGAGAAATAATAATAATAAGAAAAGGGAAAGGGAAAGGAACGTAAAATCATTTGTACATAAGGAAAAAAAAGAAAAAAAAAAATAAAAAATTTGTAAAATCCTCAATTTCACTTTTTCATCAATCAACGAGTCTTAATTTTGAGTAGCTTGATGCTGTTGGATATAATAGTTTAAGAAGATGGGGGGTCATGAACTTGGGCAATGGATCTAGTCAAGGAGTGATTCACAAGCAAATATCAATTTCCATAGATGTACCTTTGTTATAGTGTCCTACCTTCTTGGAAGAACCTGTGACCTTCCGATCTCACAAAATAAAGAAAGTTTGGAAAGATAGGAAAGCAGAACATATAAAGCCTTAAAGAAGCATCAAGTCTAAATTTAGAGTGTTTCTTTAAGAAATCTGGCACAATAGAAAAAAGAAAAAAACTTTTATTATTATAAGTTCCTGCAAACATTTGCATTAGATGACACGTAAATACCAGGAACCAAATATCATTACATTCCCAAGCAGTCAGACTGGTTATGCTTACATTACACCAAACAGCCAGGTAGGCGAGAGAGATAGCGTGAAATTCAACCTTTTATGGAAAACCTAATTAAGAATAAAAATTTAGATGAGTCTTTCATTTATCAGATGTCACTGTTCAAGGAGCAAATATCAAAACGAGATTTTATCTGAATTATATGGGAATTAGCAATCTCCTAAACCTAAACTGGGTATGGATCAGATTTGTACTGATTACTTTTTAACGGGCACATGGCTCCAACCTCCATTGCACCTACAAAATGTCCTCCAAATCATGGCCTCTATGCCTTTGACTTGTATTTGCCTCGTCCATCAAACTCTATACCATATTAGCTATTTATTACATATGCAAATCACAGCAGCTTATGGTAGGAGTTAATTTTTCAAATTCAAACTTCAATTTTTTTTTTTTTTTCTTTTTTTGTTTGGATTCACGTGCGGAACTCCTTAAATAGAAACTTATGCTAAGTAATCTCGTCTTGTATGGTTCCAAATATTTTTATGGAAGGATTTGTAGTATAAGTTGAGTAAAGGATAAAGTAGGGCTCTTGATCCTATTATCCTGCATAATTAATTCCTCCAGAGAAAAAAAGGCACCCCAAATTAAGTAAAAGCATATATATATGATTGAATGATTGCACTAATAGGAATTACAGGGCCTTAATCCCTAATTTACTTGGGGTTGGATTTAAAAAAAAAAAAAAAAAAAAGAAACTTACTTAGGCCATTGACGGACACCGAGTTGGGTGAGTTTGGACTCAGGAGGGCTCCTCTCGATCTTGATACCCAGTTTCTCCACTGTCACGCTGTTGCTGGACATATTCCTCACTTGCACCCACCTTGACCTTGACCTTGAACTCGGCTTAATTGTAATCGTATTACTACTACCAACAACACCAATACTCGCTATACATGCCATTCCGCTCCCCACTTTCTTTCTTTTTTTTTTTTAAGTTTTATATGACAAGAAAAAAGATACACCAATGATTATATTTATATATATTATTATTATACAAAGCAAAACACGAACACTTCCATAGTTCCTTCCTCGTCAATCAAATCAATTTACGTCCATGTTATTAATATCACAGCCGCATATTTCTTATCTCTGAAATCTGGCTTTCTGTACACGTGGGATTCATGGAATATATGGAAACCCGTATCAGATAATCCGGGTAAATGATGTTGCATTTGATAGTGAAAATAAAATTTAAATTTTAACCTATTAGTTGATGCAACATATACGATAGAAATAATATCGTATTTTTGTATTTATATGAGATGATTAGAGAATTAAATATTATTGATGGTTGTCTTTCAACCTAAGACTCTTAAAATCTAATCTCACTTAAGAGTTTAGTTAGCACGGTTTACATTTCCTCTTTAACATCCATAAATATGAGCTCAGTATACACTCTCGCTTTATCTACTTAGCTCGGATCCAACCTTAAGTACTTAAGGGTTTTCTCCCACAACATCCTAGCCTCGTCTCCTAATATTATTAGAATGGACTCGATCGTCGCTTAAGACAATCTTGGGGATCGTACCTCCCAATGGAGTCGAGCTTATTTGTCCCTTTGTACCTTTTTCTTTCTTCTCATTAAATACTGAATGTCCGCCTAACATACGGTTTACTAGCTAGCCACTAGGCTAAGGTAGCCATCTTCTATCAATGGAGTAAGCCCATCCTCTAAACTTCTACCAATTGGTAGAAGAAAGGAAGTATTTTCTTATATTGACAATGCCATCTCCTTGAATTTCACATTAACTAATTCCCTCTTACTACATGTTCGAGTAAGCAATCCCCTTGACCTATAAATAGGAATGAAGCCTTCAAGTAAGGGGGATTTTTGTTAGATCTTTAGACCTTAGAACTTCTTAGGATCTCTCATTTACTCTCAAATACTCTCCCTACTAACTTGAGCGTTGGAAAACCCTCAGTAGTTATGCTACGGGGGGCTTTTTGTAGGTTTACCACCATACGCGGTTGATGGACCATTAAAGTATACTTAGGAATAATCCTATGATATTTACTATCACTAGTTAGTGCTTACTGTTTATGTAAACTCATCATTAATGGTTAAGAGTAAAAATACACACCTTCATCTAGTATTCCCAAATGGTAGTGATCAGTCAACAACCACATCGCCGCCGCTATAAGTGGACTAATAACCATCGAAAATGGAGTAGATGAAGGAAATGCTTCGTGAGTTGATGGAAACTTATAAGAAAGTCCTCTAAGATAATGTTAGCTTTAGACAACACCAACAGTTGCCTAGAAACTTAAGGGAAAAGCTAATCCCGATGATAGAATCAATCTTGAAGATACATTTGCTAGCTTTACCACTCAATTTAGCAAGTGCTCGAGGTGCTCCCTATAACCTAACCTACATACCCTGCACACCTACGTGATTGTGTTCAGCTTAAGCATCGCTTGCTCGAGGACTTACACCACTAGTTGAACACCAGCTGCGGTAAGGCGCACCTTCAAGGTACATAGTCTGTCACAAATCAAATACAAAACCATCTTTCCATTGAATACTCACTTAAGCACTTATACGATATGAATATTCAGGACCTCAATGAACATATTTGATGTGCTCCCAACCCATGTAATAGAAAAACCTCCTGAATCCTCTACTCAACAATCAAGTATAGTAGCAAGTACGAGCCCGTTCATCCTAGTCATATTACAAGAGACTTTGCCGCAGGGCTTATGACTTCCCCACTTGGATACATGTGATGTTACTGGTGATCCAAATAACCACTTAGCACATTTTCGCACAATGATGAGCTTGCACAACTACTCTAATGTCATCATATGCAAGGCATTCTAAAGTATACTTACTAAACTAGCTCCGGTATGGTTCAACTATCCTCCAGGTGGTTCTATTAGCTCTTTCGATGACCTTACCACTAGGTTTTAGCAACACTTCCTTAGTAGTAAGGTATTGCGTCGAGACTTGTCCACGTTATACAACATACACCAACCCTTGAAGGAGATTTTACAAGCTTACCTTGAGCGCTTCAATCATGCTAAGCTGCTCATCCTTAAAGTTAAAATTGGAACAACCCTCTAGGCTATCATTTATTGCTTTGACCCTAACAATAAACTCTTTAAGACCATAACACTATGTCAATTGGTTAGTTTCAAAGAGTTAATGATCGTTACCAAGCAATATGTTGCACAAGAAGATGCCATTTGAGCATGCCTTGATAATGACTTTCACTGTAGTGCTTCTGCAAAAGATTGTCTCTATCCTTGTAAGGATCACCCTTCATCTTCAAAAGAACGTCAAGATAGGTAGAAACAAAAATTCACTAACTATCTTAGTTATACCCAACTAAATTGACTCCTAAGTGAAATTTTTTATGAAGTTCATGAGTAGTCAAGGAGACACTCAAGGAATTCTCTTAGAGAAAGTTCTATGACTACTGTGGTATATGTAGCTACAACATTGATGAGTATAGGCAACTTAAGAATGTAATCAAATGCCTTGTTCGCAAAAGCCGCATTGATCATCTTACCACTAACAAGTGCGGCCACCTTCGTTTAGCTTATGTAAGCCCCAAAGTTAAACCAATTAACCATAGGATTGAACTTAGAACATAAGGTTTTGGACGATCGGTTAAGGAATCCGATCAAACCCCAAATTATAAACTAATGAGAGAAATATTAGTAAAACTGACCCCGTAAACTTGAATTTAAGAAAATAAGTAATAAAATAGGAGATTATAAAATTTTCAAATTTTAAGCATAATAAGTACTAATTACTGAAAATGCGAAAAGTATAATCTAATAACTAGTAAATTAGTAGAGATAGATTATATGTATACTAAAAATTATAAAATAACCTAAATAATATTTAGAAATATTTATTTTTACTATATATGAATTTACATGTAGGTACAAATATGCATAATTACTTAAAATACACGAAATGTGCTAAAATTATACTAAATAATTAAAGAAAATTATAAATTAATTATGGAAAAATAAAAAAAAATCTTAAGAGGATAAGATGAATCAAGATCAGATCGTGGCATGTCAGGATAAGCAAAAGAAAAATCAACCAATAAAATTTGGACAACATAAAAGCCAAAAATTAAGGAAAATGGGCAAAGTCTTGTCAAATTAATGCATAATAATTACAAAAATTGTCTACAAATAGAAAGAAAAATTCAGAAACTCATTTGGCTAGATAAAAATCAGAGAAAATTAGAGAGAGGCAAAAATTGAGAGAAAAATTCGGTTTAGAAAAAAATTAGAAAAAATTGTACAATTAGGGCCTTTAGCGGGAATCCCCACCAGAGGAGCAGCTGGGAGTGGATGGCCACCACCACCACACGGTGGTGGCAGCGCCCATGCCGGACGACAAGGCCACGGTGGCCGGAGTCACTCATATCGGTGAGTCCAATTTTCAGTCCGATTTTGTGTAATTTTGTAAAAATAGTAAATATTGTAAAAATAGTAAATATTATTAGAAAATTATTAATTTTGTTATTCTGGGATATTTTCATATGTAGTTTGTAGGAAAAATATTAGTTTGATGAAAACATGCCCCGTAATATATGGTCCTTAAGAAATCATGCAAAACCGAGCACATTTCAGTTTAAAAATAAATAGCCTTAGGAGTGTAGTTTGGAGCTCAATTTTTTTTGTAGGATGCTTATGTGATATAGAATAGTGCTATGAAGCCATTTTTTAAAATTAATTTTATAAATTTTTAAGTTAATTTTTAGCCCTAAAATGATGGAAAAATTGGGTAATTTGGAGTTAATTAGGTGATTAGGATATTAATTACTGATTTAGATAGTAATTATATGTTTAGGGATGTTAATCTCTGATGTGGAAACCTAATCCTAGTCTATGGAGTGTTAAGTGTAAGTAATGAAGGTGTTATGTGGTAAATGTAGAAAATTAGGAATATGTAGAATTAAAAATTAATAAATATGGAAAAATTAGGTTTAATTCGATAATAAAATAATGAAAATCAGAACATAACAAATCTGAAACAAAATTCAATTTTAGGTAATTATATGAAAAATGTAAAAATTTCTCACAACATGAGTAAATTCGGTACACTAATACGGATTTAAGTGTACCGGATGGAATAAAATGCTGACTAGGGGTAGTGATCGTATTTAGGGTATCTGGAAATAATGTGGTTAGTTTCACATTATGAGTTGAAACAAATTTCTAGGGTCCGGGTACAAAACAGTACCTAGAAATCGAACTAGAATCTAATTTAGAAATCGATGCGAAACCCGAACTTAAACTCAAACCTAAAATAATTATAAAAGACTTAATACCTAGATAATTAGGCATATTAAACCTTAAACAAAACCAAACAATAAGCGTTACAGGATAACATGAACTTATAATATTATATGAAATACTGAAACCACGTTCGTGTTTTAGGGATGATCGGCGATGGCCTGAGCAAATCGGACCTCGAGTGAGTGAGCGAGGAGTCGAAGTAAGTTGGGATTAATTCGATGTTGTATTTTGGAGGTTTAAGATTATGCTTGGTTGTGCTTGTTAGATAGTTGAATGTGTGCTTGTTAGATAGTTGAATGTGTGCATGTGCTTGATTATGGGTGATGTTATGATTCTGTTTGTTATTTTGGCATATATTGTATGAATTGTATGAAAGGATTGATCACCCTAAACTGGACTTAATCAAATATCCGACCAGTAATCATAATCGGACATGCATGGCAACCCGTTAGGGGAACTTAGGACTCTCCAACCAAATACTAACCCCTTCGGAAGGGATAGCGCAGGATTGCAAAATGGTCCCTTCTTCATCCTCAGTCGAACTAAGTGACAGGAGATGAGGTCGCGGCGAGGGTGAAGACAGTGGTTCGAAGGTAGTCGTAGGAGGAGCAAGGTCTCCATTACACAAGCCTGGGTTTGATCGTGAGCTGTTGCATTAACGGCAACTCCTCAATCTGAATTATAGCGGGCGCAATTTCTCTAATCTCACAACGGGCCAACAACGTCGTGCGATGACATTTGCTTGCACATGCATTGCGCCTAATAAGTGATTGAAAACCTTGTTATGTGTATGGTATAGTTTTAAGTCTCCCATCCTAACTTACTGAGCTGTGGTTGCTCACATCCCTATAGACATCGTACAGGTGCTGGCTAAGAAGCCGCCACAACTACTCTGAAGCTAGCAACTGCTAGATCCTGGGGAGTGAGGAAAAATATTGAAGAACGAACATATAATTTTAAGGTTTAAGCTTTTACTTTAGAACTTCTCGTTTTTTTTTAATAATGTAATAACTAGGAAATATATTTCGGAGAAACATTACAAACGATAATTGTAATCACCAAATTATAGTGAATATTTATATCTCCTCACTTTCTTAGATGAATGATTTATTAAAATTACAAACTGTTTACTTCAAAGCGGGTTAGTCGTTGACGCCTTATGTAGATCAGGTCTAAGATAGCGGTTGTAAGGCCAACTTCTATCTTAGGGTGGTTTACACGGCGGGGCTGTTACGACTCTACCGCTTCGGGGCGTAACAGCTTAACGATGTTTCACTAATGAGCCATAGTTGCAGCAAGACAATTTGCCCGATAATGCAAATCATAAGGGTAAACCTGAACAAGTGCAAATAATTACTGGTGGGCCAAGGCTATCAAATGAAGATCATTTTATCCAATCTCAACATAAAATACTCTTTGTTTAGTTTAGGAAGCCAAGAATAAACAAAACTATCTCCTTCTCTGATAAAGACAAAGAGGGCATCGTGTACCCTTACATCGACACTTTGGTAATCAATGGGGAGATTGGGTACTTTGACGTCCCCAAAACATTCGTAAACATTGGTAGCTTTATGGACATTCTTTTTTACTTCGCCTATGAACAAATGAAGGATAAGCTAAAGGAAGAACTCCGAGCTTATAATTATAGCATTGCTGAATTCAAAGGGAAGATAGTCCCAGCCAAATGCTTGATTACGCTACTAGTTCGACTGGGTGATGATAAGTACATTGCCTCACAATTGATTGATTTTGTTGTTGTCGACCACTAGTCCCTATACAACACCATCCTAGGGTATCCTAAACCCCAATAAATTTGATGTGTACATCAGCTAGAGATGTCTCATGATGAAGTTCCTAACGCTTACAGGGGTTGGATTACACACGATGACTAGAAGTTATCTCAAACACTTTACCTAACGACATCTTGTATGACAAGATTATGTACATTGAGTTTACCCCCAGTAACACATAAGTCTTAAAGAGGGAACCAGTAGAAAAAATAGAGGTCATTGAGTACGACAACCACCCTGACCAGATCACTTGGGCAAAGACTTCCCTATCCCTAGAAGAGAAAGAAGATATCACCACCTTCCTCTATGATAACTCATATGTCTTTGCGATGTCCCTTGAAGAAATGTTTGGGATTATCAACATACTTAAGGCTATGTACCACCTCAAGGTCAACTAGTATGTTCTACTAATCAAACAAAAATGAAAGCACTTTGCACCTGAGTGATAAGCTGCGATCAAGTAAGAATTACAAATGCTCTAGCGGGATGGATTCATAAAAGAAGAGTGCTATCCTACTAGGCTTGCAAACATTGTCCTTATGAAGAAATCTAATAGCAAGTAGTAGATGTGTGTCAACTATACTTACCTCAATGAAGCTTGTCCTAAAGTAGCCTCCCCTTCCCTCAAATTGACCAACTTGTTGATTCTACATCAAACCATGCCCAACTTAGCTTCATGGACACCTACTCTGGCTATAATCAAATTTGCATGGTCTCTAAGGACTAGATTTACACTTCCTTTGTCATTAACTTTAGAATATATTGTTATAAAGTTATGCGCTTTGGCCTAAAAAACAAAGAGGCCACATTTTCGTCAACCTTTTCTTCCTCCTCTTCATATTCTTCAACATCTATCTCCTCATCATCTTCCTCAACCTCTTTCAACTCCAACCTTTTGTCTAGTAAATTGGTTTATAACTCCTCCAACTCGATGGGGTTGAGCTGGGCAATTAGCTCGACCACTTTGGCTATTGTAAGCCCTAAAGCCAAGTCAAGTAACCGTAGGATTGAACTTAGAACCCAAGGTTTAGGGCGATCGGTTAAAGGATCCGATCAAACCCAAATTAGAAACTATTGAGTGGAATATTAGTAAAAATGACCCTGTAAACTTAAATTTAAGAAAGTAAGTAGTAAAATAGGAGACTATAAAATTTTCAAATTTTAAGCATAATAACTGCTAATTACCGAAAAGGCGAAAAGTGTCATGAAATAACTAAAAAATTATTAGAGATAAATTATATGTGTACTAAAAATTTTAGAATGACCAAAAGAATATTTAGGAATGTTCACGTGTACCCTACATGTATTTACGTGTAGATAAAAATACGCGTAATTGCTAAAATAGGCCGAAAACTAAGTAAATAATTAAAGAAAAATACAAAATAATTATTAAAAAATCAGAAAAAATCAGGATAAGATAACTGCAACAAGGTCAGGTCGTGGACTAAAAAGAAAAAAAATTAATCAATAAGAATTTGACAAACTAAAAGCCTAAAATTAAGGAAATGGGGCAAAAATCCCATCAAATTAATGCACATTAATTGTCACATTTGTCTATAAATAAGGAAAAAATTCTCAGAAGTCATTTGGCTAGTTTGTGATCTGAGAAAAATCGAAACACAACAAAAATAGAGAGAAATTCCAGAAAAAAAAAAAAAAGAAAACTGTGCAGATTAGTAAGGTGAACTAAAATCACCACCCACCACCACCTGGGACCGAACCACCACCACCACCCTACAGTAGACCCACCGCCTGGACCGGCCGACAACATTGGACCGGGTTTGGACGGCCCAAAAGCTTCAGACCGGTTAGTCATTTATTCACCCGATTTTTGTATAATTTTGTAAAATTATTTATTTTGTCCAGAAAATTATGAAACTTGTTATTATGAGGTTTTATTGTATATATATTTAGGGAAAAATATTGGTTTAGTTTAATTAGATCTGGAAATATAGGATCCCTAACAAATTGGTCAAAACCGAGCATTAGTAAACCGGAAAATAAATAGGCTTAGGGATGTAGTTTGGAGTTCAAAATTTTTCTGTAGGATGCTCATTTGATGTATAACAGTGCTATGAAGCCATTTTTTAAAATTAATTTTTGAAATTTTTAAGTTAATTTTTAGCCCTAAAATGATGGTAAAATTGGGTGATTAAGGGTTAATTAAGTGATTAGGATGTTAATTACTGATTTGGATCTTAATTAGAGGTTTAGGGAAGTTAATCTCTGCAGTGGAACCTTAATCCTAGCCTTTAGGTACTAAGTATGGTTAATTAGGGCAATTAGGTAAGTAATATAATAAATTAGTAATATGTGAAAATGTAAATTAATAAATCTAAAAAAAATAAGGTTATTAGATAATATTATAATTGAAATCAGAAAAATAATAAATCTGAAATAATATTTAATTTTAAGTAAATATCTTAAAATGTAAGATTTTTACACATCGGGAATAAATCAGATACCTCAATTAGGGTTAGCGTGTACCAAATAGTTATAATACCAAAATTTCGACCTAATAGAATATTTGAATACCCAAACATAATGTGATTAATGTCACATTGGGATTCGAGCCTAATTACGACTTAGGAATTAAAACTAGAATCTAGTTTAGGAACCGAACCCCGAAATAAAATACAACGAATTATTAATACGTTGTAGGAATACATGAGGAAAATGAGTTACATTATAAATTAGAATAAGAATCCATAAAATATAAGTACTAAAAGAACCTATTTGTATTATAGAACACTCAGGAACAAATCAACTCGCAACTAGAGGATCGAACGATTGAGCAAATTCAAGTAAGTTGGGTTATTGCTTATTGTAATAGAGTACTAGTTTCGTAGTACTCGGAGACTTAGGCTTGTATATGATTGTGATTGTAAATAGTTTGCGCATGTGCTTGATGTATCTGAATTCGTGCTGGAATTTGTACTGTGAATGAATTTGTGACTGATTGAATTGGTATGAACTTGTTGAACACCCTAACCGGCATTTAATCTCAGTCAACCCTAATAACCGAAAATGTCATGCATTGCAACCCGTTAGGGGATCATAGGACTCTCCAACCAAATACCGACCCCTTCGAAAGGGATAGCGCATGATTGCAAAACGATCCCTTCTTCATTCTCAGTCGAACTAAGTGACAGGAGAGGAGGTCGCGACGGGGATGGAGTCAATGGTTCGAAGGTAGTTGTGGGAGGAGCGAGGTCTCCATTGCACAAGCCTGGGTTTGGTTGTGAGCTGCTGCATAACATGGAACTCCTCAACCCGGATTGGAGCGGGTGAAATTTCTCTGATTTCACAACGGACCGGACTACGTTGTGCGATGACACTTGATTGTTGCATTGCATGAAAATAATTGTTTGATAACTTTGTTTATGCTTGTATGCATTCATGAGTCTCCAATTCAACTTACTGGGCTTTAGTTGCTCATACCCTTATAGATCCTTTTGCAGGTTCTGATTTGTGAACACTTCAAGTACTATGCTACCCTATAATTATCCAGAGGTTAGTCTTTTTGAAGCCAGGGGTGTGAGAATCAAGTTATTTCGCAAATGTGTAACTAGACTGACCTTATAGTTAAAGGTTGAAGACTGTTAGTTATTCTGTAAATTAGTAAACTGTAGTTATTATGTAAAACTTCCTGGGAAGCTCTATGGACTTATTTATAATTATCTATGTTTTATAGAACTTTGTGATAATTATCATAATTGTAGTATAATTATTACTCGAACTGTTTACTTCAAAGCGAGGAGTCGTCGACGCCTTGTGTAGATTATCTCTATGGTAGGCACTGTGAGGCCAGTTACTATCATAGAATGGTTTACACGGCGGGACTGTTGCGACTTTGCGACTTCGGGGCGTAACAGCTATATCACCTCTCAAGAACATTTCTAAATAGGTTATAATGTGGTACACGTTGTGGTTGCTACCTATTAACTTACATCGTAGTAACTAAACTTTCAACAAGATTGGTGAGTCTATCACGCTTATCATCGACTAACCTAAGAGTATTATTACCATTTTGACCTTGATTAGCATAAGCACCACTACTTTGATCACCAATAACACCTTAAATACTTAAATATGACATAAGGTAATATTTCTCTAATAGATTAATAACATAATATACAACAAACACTTTTACTCACTACTGAAAACCTTACTAACACACTTTAACAACTTCAATCACCCGATACTCACTTAAATATAATAGAAAGGAACTTACTTTATTTTCATAGTAAAAAATGGAGTATAAAAGAGTAACAATAAGAACTATACCTATCAATACATGAACCTCTATTTTATAACTCATAACTTTAGAACTTCACATTAGCACACTGCTACATTTATGGAAGGAACAAAACAGCTACTAACAATAATCAAGAGCTAAAACTTTGTTATAATTTCACGTACTCTGATGGGAATTAGACTCCGACCACATCTAAGTTGAGGCCTATCAATGCCTGCTAAGGCCGAATTGCAGCTAGAAGGACGAGAGGAAGGAAGATGAACACTCGACATTAAGTCTGTCGTCAACTGATGTGTTGGGAGACCATACGACTGAGTAATCGGAACTAAAGAACCACTCAACACATCAGAGAGAGACTCATGCTGACTGATTTTATGACTCGGCAATTGTGGGTTGACCTCTTTAGTGTCTTGGTTAAGACACCTAAGACGTCAGGGACCCCTTCTCAGACCTAGACATCCAACTGCCAACCCCATCTGATTCGGATACTACTCCTAGGACATGTCGAGTGATTGCATGTTGAATCCTGTAAAATGTACAGTTTTGTATTTTTGTATATGTTTTCTTTCATTTTATTTATGAGTCCGATTCTTTAGGGTTTACGGCTTTATACATTATTTACAATTTTACCACTAATGTTTAAGACTTGCTATAAATAGTAACATTTGTACTAACACATAGACAGATAAATATACAGAGAGTCAAACTTTCCTCTTTTAAGCAAAGCTATACTTAAGTTAGCATTTGCTAGGTTATCGAGTGTTGATCATATTCTTTAATTGTCCTCATGTTCTTATCAATCTTATTCTCAGATTGTGGTAAATCCCTTTATTTGAACCGGTTAGTGAGTTGCATCTACCCCTCATTTGAAACCTCGAACAACATTTAGTGTTCGTAAATCGTATTAAACTTTATTTAGAGCTCAAACTCCTTTTATGTTTGTCTTGGTGAGTTATATCCATTCACATTCACCATCAAAACCTTCTTGTTCTTCATACTCATTCTCTTTTGAATACCCATTCTTATTCTTTCGTTCTAGATCCGTTGCCGTTTTTATTTGATTCCTTATCATACTCTCTTTAAGAACTGTGCCCTGGTAATGACGAAATTGATGTGTCTTCAGGGTTGTATACGTGGAGAGACAACACAACATATGAAAACTAAAAGAAAGTAAATCAATTTAGTAAATCTGGGTAGTTATCAATTGAAAATGACACATCAATTGACCCTATTTAACTTACAATTCATCAAATATAACTTACCGGTTTGAACTATAAGGTTACTTACTATTACTCTTTGTTAAAAGGAATATATAAAAGTTAAGACAGAGTAAGAACACTTAGGTTACTCAAGAAAGAAGTTAGTAATATTCAATAATGTAATGATGTGACTAGATGTAAGTAAATAGGGTTTATATACTAGCCTTACTAGGTTACAAGGTATATATAGAAAAGACAAAAAGGGTAATTTACAAATAGAATACATAAAATATACTAAAAAGGAGTAAAGGAGATAAAGAATATTTTATACGAAAAAGGTAAGGAATCCTTTTGGAATGTCGTGCAAGAAGATATGTATCATATGGTGGATGGTGATTTAGAATGTAATCGGTCTTATTGAGGTGTACCTTAAAGTAGCTTGGCTTTAATAATACAATTGAGAGGAGGGTAAAAGAAAGTGTCAACTGTCAGAGCAGATTTGATGTGGTTCAGGTAAGAACTCTGGTATTAGAAAACACTTTGATACTTTACAAGTTGGATGTCTAAGTAGCTTGGCTTAGATGGAGGTCTAACGCTGGTCGGCTCGAAAGCTATTTGGATCATGGCATGAGCTCAACAATAGTTATGGCTGCTCGACTAGTGGCTGCTCGACTAGTTGAGATGTACACTAAGCAAGTTGTTACGATTGCTTGGTAACTTAGGAACAATATAAGAGCTTATGAGAGCTCAGTGTTCGAGTTGGTAGTAGTGTAGAAGATAGAGATCAAAATAGGAATCCTCGTCCTAAATGAGGTTTCAAGCTAGTATTCTTTGTGTGAGTTCTTGTAATCCTCTAGCTTGGTTATGTGTAACTGGTTCGAGGAGTTAATTCCTATTAAGGGCCCTCATAAACTTACCTACCAAGGGTTTTTTGTAGGTATCGAGAAGTAAGGAACCTCACAATTCCTTAAGCCTAATAGCTCTCTCCTTTGAAGAGCTTTGGCCTACTTTCTTTATTATATTTGGTTGATTCTTGCAATCAACAAAATTGATAAATGACGACTTAATGCTTTTCTCCACTCAACGAAGTATAGAAATTCAAGTGACTAACTCACTCACCTTCATTAGTAGAGTAGAGTCCAAGCAACTTGAATTTGGAAGGGGAAAAGAATTAGCAGCTATGAATATGTATATATAGTAGACATGATGAAGTTATGATGAATTTGGAATGGGAGCTAATTTCTTGGACATTGCAAATGTTGGCGTTAAACACCTATAAAGGAGCCTTATTATTGCTTGAAGGCTTAGTTTACTCAATGTAATATTCCTTAGCTGTGTTATTAGGTAAAGCCTTACGGCTTGAAAATATAACCCAGTGATCCATTCATTTCTATAAGTAAGGGTAATCTAGAGTACCCTTCTATTGCATAACCTACAAAAGCTATAAGCAAACAAAGGTACGCTTTGCTCAGTGACTAAGAAAGAAATTGGTTTACACTTTTACATATGAATTAAATGCTAAAAGTTTCACCTTTTTTTTTCCATAAGATCTTTAAAAGGACCAGTTGGTTTTGCTTTAACAAGTTGTAAATGTTGTTTAGAAAACAATGCCCTAATTAAAATGTTAGAAGCTCCAACGCAAAAACTAGCTCATTTTTTGGGCCCTTAACAAGATGACTTGGTCCTACAAATATAGCATTATTCATAAAATAATTGATTTATATCATTCAACCCAAGTCTTATGCTCCTACTATAGACCTTCTAAAAAGTTCCTTTGAATTGGGCTCCTAAAATATTGAATTAGGTTATAATAGTTCAAGGCATTTAACAAAAGTGGATTAATATAACCCAAATCCACGAGATATTGGAGAAGATTACTTGAACTTATATCA
Source organism: Lumnitzera racemosa (assembly GCA_024138005.1). Taxonomy (NCBI): domain Eukaryota; kingdom Viridiplantae; phylum Streptophyta; class Magnoliopsida; order Myrtales; family Combretaceae; genus Lumnitzera; species Lumnitzera racemosa. Next base: position 90,768,032 of record JAMXBC010000010.1, on the reverse strand, counting down.
AGGGCAATGCAATTTCATTTGCCCAAAGCAATGAGCACAATCAAATAGTGTTGCAAATTTGCGCACTAAGGAGAAAAATAAATTAATAGTTTCGTAGTGAAGGTACTACGCCCCTATAATAAATTGTTAAGAAATAGAGTTTTGAGTTACGTAAACATACCAATAGCAATATAGTTGTTCAATAGCGCACTTGCGCTAAGTAATGTCTTAGTTATATGAAGGCTTATTCGATATCTAAATCCCTTTGACCTCGTTTAAAGACTTACATTAAGAGGAAAAATGTAGATGGCTAAATCTTTGAAACTAGTCTTTAAAACTTGTAGTGAATTAAATTTAACTCTCTAGATTAAGGTAACAAGGTTTAGAATGTTCAGTGCATGTATATTCAGGTTAATTATGGGAGATTTGATGTGGTAGACTTCGATGGGGTTTGTTGAATTAGATAATTTGATTCAATCTTTCTCAATATTATTGACACTCATAATAAAATCTTTATTGGCCTAGATCCAATTTGAGACCCTTTGGGGGTCTATTTGTAAGGGACTCATTATGACCATTTATTAATATCATGATGCCTCAAATGATGTCAATGCTTAACTCTTATAAATACCCTACTCCTCTCTCAATTCAAAAAATAAAGATCCGATGGAAATGTCATTACGTTGTCAGATTTTCATTTGGAAGGATTAAACAACTAACTATTTTGAAAACATTACTTTCTTCATTTTCATAGTGGAGTCGAATACATCCAAGCTCTTTCATTCGTCACCGTTCATGCTAGAGCATTTAAGATTATCTATTTCTTCTCTTTACTATTTCTTATTCAATTATTCTATACGTGTAACTTAAATTCTTCCTCTTAATCATTTATAGCGAGTTTTGCATACAATACACATCACCTTTCTCTCGAGACTAATACACCCACAACAAATTTGCGTGTTTACATGCACCATAATGTTTATTGTCGATACAAATCAAGGGCAAACACACGTTATTTATCTTTATTTGTGTACATGCCTTGAATGTTTTGAGCGGAAAAAATTCGATAACAAAAATGGGTGCACGGATTGGTGGTACTAGGTTTGGATTTGGCACCTGAAGACGGGTGCCGTAAGTTTGAGGGATTGACCTTTGACCTTTCCTGCGTGGTTTTGGCTACGTGGCTCTGCCTCCAAAATTCTCCGTTCCGTTTCTGCCACTTCCTGCGGTACAGGATAGTAGGCGGTAAAAAGAGTAATAAAGGGAAAGTTGAAGGGGAGAAATGTCATTTTGAGGATATATATAAATATAAAAGAGAGGAAGGTGGAGGTGAGGGACATAATTATATCGGAAAAACCCACTCCCACGTGCTTGGAGGCGAGTGAGATGTATGGAATGGAATAAGGGGTGCAAGGCACATGGTGAAGGAGTTGAATTGGGTACACGCGCGGTGTGGTAGCGTGGAAGGGTTTGTACAGATTGTAAAGAAGGTGGGGTTGGAGTGTATATAATTGATAAATGAGATGGGGTCGGGGTCTGGTGTTTCCTTTTGACAACTTTTGCTTTTGGGTTCCCTTCCTTCCCTCGCTAATTTCTCTTGACCTAATTCATCATCAGCATATTCACCATACATACTTACATACAGACTGTCAGATCAAATCTAGGAAATTAGAGTGAGTAGGAGAGAGAGAGAGAGAGAGAGAGAGATCACCTCCATACCAAATAGATCTATAATACAATACAAGATATTGGAGAAGAAGGTGGTGGTCGATCTTAAAAGAAGTGTGTGTGTGTGTATGTATGTATTAGTCGATTGACAGGGAGACTCGGGTCGTATAATATAAAATAGTTAAACAGCTAGTATAGTTGAAAATTAGAAGAAGAAGGAAGAATGAGTCCAGGAGGAGGTCAGTTTGGTGATACAACATACACGAAGGTGTTTGTTGGGGGATTGGCTTGGGAGACCCAGAAGGACACCATGAAGAAGTACTTTGAACAGTTTGGTGAGATCTTGGAGGCTGTGGTCATCACTGACAAAGCCACCGGAAGGTCCAAAGGCTATGGATTTGTACGTGTTCCTTTTCTTTTCTTTCCATCTCTAATTAAAAATCTCTCTCTCTCTCTCTGTTTCTCTCTCTACTCTCTCTATATATATATATATATATATATATATTAATTAATTCAATTATGTCCTTGGTTGGGGGGTTTTAGGTAACTTTTAAGGAAGCAGATGCGGCCATGAGAGCATGTGTCGATGCTTCCCCAGTAATAGATGGTCGGAGAGCCAACTGCAACCTTGCTTCTCTTGGTGTCCAGAGATCTAAACCCTCTACCCCTAAACTCGGTATTCTTACTCTCTCTCTCTCTCTCTCTCTCTTTTTGAATTTTCATTTTTATATTACCTGCTTTATTTTGCCAAGTTTAAAGTTGTTCTTCTTCTTTTCCTCAGATCCGCTGTTAGGTAAAGTATTATTTATTGAAACTCAAATTTTGGAAAAAAAATAAATAAATAAAAAGAGAAGAGGAAGAAGAAAATTATTATTTCATCATGTAATACATGCATAAAACTGAAATTAAAGAAAAACACAGTGATTGATTAATTAGCTACATTTTTTTTTTCCCATTTTATATATACTAGCAAAGAGTATGTAGGGTTAAAAATGAAGATCATGGACTTTTTTTTCCTATTAATATGTGACATCCAATAACTTAGATGCAGTAAGAAGTATATATATGTATGTACGTATGTATGAGGAGGAGAGATTTGCATATAATTAAATTTTGGATCACCTTTAATCTATATTACTAGTAAGTGAATATGAATATTTTAATTATATTAATTAGCAAGGTTTTTAAGTTAAAATTAAAAGTTGGAGAAGGTAGATGTAGATGGATGTATTATAACGTATAACGTTGTATAGGTACAGGCGGTGGGAGGAACTTTAGGGTAATGAACGGATTCCAGGCAGGAGGGTTTCAACTTCAAGGAATGGGAACGGCGGCAGCAGCAGCTTCAGCTTTTCCTTCCACACCAACCTTCCCTCATTATGCCATCCAACAAGGCATACCTTTACCTTATAATGTCTATGCGACAACTGCCACTGCTGGGTACACACACTCTCTCTCTCTCTCTCTCTCTCTCTCTCTCTCTCTCCCCCCCCACGTGCTTTGCCAACTCATGCGGTTGCATTTGCATTCCCCACCCCAAAACACAACTATTATCGGACACTGGCTCTCTCTCTCTCTCCAATTAATTCCAACTCATTTTTACTTTCTCTTTCATTATTTTATTTACCTTGCATGCATATTCTTTTCTTCAAACATAATAATTGATATATTCACATTCACCATACGATAACATCCCCCACGCGTTCAATACTGCATTCCCCATCCATGACCAAAACCTATATATATATATATACTTTGAATTTCTCATCCATCTCTTCCCTTCCATGCGGCAATTATTATCAACATACGAATTCATTGATTACGAGAAAAGGAAAATGGCCAGTAAATCTTATTTACAAGTCATCGTAAATACATACATATACACACACACACATACTACATACATGAATAAATATTTGCTATATATCTTAAATTCATTATCTGCATCAATTACATGGACATATATGGACAAGTGGAATAAAGTTTGTTAATTATGTACTAATTGCTTATTCAAATCTTTATTTGTATGTGATTGGTTGGTATATAACCTCAAAACAGTAGATAATTATATGATATGAGGGTTTTTAATTAAGGAATGACGTTATTAGATCTACCATAACTTTTTAACCGAATTTAAGGATCATTTCAAGCTGCTAACACGATGTGCCTCGTATATTTTCAAACACGTTTCACAATATGAGTTTAGCTGTTTTTTCCGTACATTATTTTACACCCTAATAATTTCATTTGAAAATAGTATATATATATCTGTGCGCATCCTTAAAAAATAACCTTGGATTATTGTTCTTTATATATATATATATATCCAGCATTCCTCACCTTTTGAGTTCCAAACTATTTTCAGGTTTTCTGCGTATTCGCCCGACTATACTTACCCTACGGTACGTACAACTTCCTCCTCCTATATATACACTCTCTCTCTATCTCTATCTCCAATACAACAAATAGCAAACGATAATATGCATGATGAATTATTGATTTGGTTGGTATATGTTATGTAGCATTAGCACCCGGTTGGGTTGGGATTGTTATTGCCGGTCCCAATCCAAGGGGAACCAACTTGGAAAGTACCCCTTCTCTTGCTCTACTCACTAAACCAGGGAACTTGTTTGGAACCGAGCCTAGACCAGATCGATTCTCTATTGTTTTGCAAGATATAAAACTTTAAAACCCAAAAAAATAAATAAATTTTTAAAATTTTTCAAAAAGAGTCCCTGACTTAAAATTTAGTTTATACGTTACTATGCTATATATATTGTAGGTTTCGGAATTACAAATATTGAAGGAAGAAGATATAAAAATATATAATGGTGCTTGCAAATATATATGTATATATATAGCTTCTATCTTAATTCCTTTTGGAAGGGTAGATCGATAACATATTGGTTTGATGTCAGGTATAAATTAAAGCTTAAGAGTATTGAAATTGAACAAGCAAAAACCGATGACAAATTTATACGAGTTTTCGTCGAAACTTCGATTAGTACCGTTGCGGTTCCACTGATGAATAGGTTAGGTATAGATAATTATTATAAATATATGTCCATAATTAGCATATATAAAAAAAAAAAGATTGATTTTGTCCTTGAATTTATTCATAAGAAACCCAAAAAAAAAAGAATGCATGTAATATAATATAATCACTAAAAAAAAAAAAGAAAAATAAAATTATCTTAATTTTTTCTTTGGAGATATTTATATCAAAATAATAATATAAAAAAGAAATGAAAGAAGAAGAATATGTTGTGTTTATACGTAATAATTAATTCACGTAATGTACGAATTATATGTATACTGGCAGGGGCAATTACCATGTTATTAACCGAACAAAACTTTAATACAACCTTTTCTTTGATCCCGGAGGAGGGGGAGAGTTGTGGAAAAGATGTCGTTGTGCATCATATGTTGTGTTTCTCCTAACTTGGCACCATATTAAAAAAAAAAAAAAAAAAGTAGTCTTGTATTTAAACTTTTCGATATTGTGATGGACATGAAAAGTTCTTTAACATGCCATGTGTCAAGAACAGTAAGCTCGATTCTTTCAATGGAAAGTGTAATATCGATCTGTAATTTGGCAGACTTTTTGTCGGTATCTACAAGATCTACGACCGGTCAAACATGGGATTATTATTAATATTTGTCAGCAGTCGCATTACTTGTATACTCGTAATTTTTTTTTTTTATTCTTTTTTGAATTTATTATATTTACATCCATTCTCTTTGTTTAATTAGGTTCCATTCCGTGGTTACACAAATTGATATCCTTTTTATACGATACAATAGGTGATGTTACGGTTACTATAATTAATCATGAATAATAAGAACAAAACTGTTTTTAATGATTTATATTTTATCGTTTATGTGTACGATTTACTGTTACAGTAGAATTTTTCTAGTTATTTAAAAAAATTAATGCGTAGATAAATCCAATATCATAATGATTCATTATATTTAATTTTATTACAAGGATATATCTGCACTAATATTTTTATTTATTTATTTTTTTCTTATCCTAATTTTGAATAGAATAAAAGATAACATGCTTTAGAACAAGTGCCAAAATGAAAACAGCAATGAAAGATAAAAATAAAACCAAAATTACCATCCTCGGAAAATGGCACGTGTACTATGACCAATAAACACGATGGCGTTTTGAGGACAATACTATGCGTTCTTGTTTATATAAGAATATATAAAATAAAATGCAACGTATATGTATATTAAAAATAAGTTAATTCATGCAGAGCTATTACGGCATCTATGGAGGTGGAGCAGCTGCTGCACAGTATTCCATGTATGGAAACGGGGGGCCAACGGCTTTCTACCCATTTGTCCACCATGGTGAAGCTGGAAGTGGTGGTGGATCGATTAGCGGTGGGTACAGCTCAGCCCAGAACTATGGTGTGCAATATCCTCACCACCACCACCACCTCATTCATTATTCTGCTCTCAACTCAACCGGGCCTGGGGGCTATCAACAACATTATGGAACGCCCATGTCTCTTGCCCCATCGCCTGCTCTTCAATCAGGTTTGTAAAATATATCAGAATAATTCCCTTTTAACAACCCATAATTATAAATAAATAAAGAAATAAATAGCTAGCTGTCACTCTATCGTATATTATATAGATAGCATCAGCAATAATCCTGTAGCATATATAATGAAAACCTCTTCTTTTTTTCTTTTTTTTTTTTTTTTTGAGTTTTAATTTGAAATACACTCGCTTATTGGTCATAATTTCATCAAGTTATCATCAATTGGCTGGTTATTAATAAGCCTGCTTAATGCTTATATTTAGAAAAGAGGAAACTTTAAAAAAAAAATGCTTCTTCTCCGAGGTACTCATGCAAATCCTTCTTATACGTTATATGTACACTCTATGTAGCTATTAGACTTAAAGGATAAGGAAAGGGAAAAAGAGAGAGAGAGAGAGAGAGAGAGAGAGAGAGAGAGAAGGAAACAGAATGAGTGGAAATAAACAAGTAAATAAAAATCTCATCCAACTGTCTAATTTGGGTTTGTGAATGACACTGACATACGAATAGAATGTACATACGCTAAATTATTTGTTGACGGTTGGAGATGAAACAATTTAATATAGTAGGATTAGTGAAATATTTTCAATAGTAAACGAGACAATAGCAAATTCACTATCTCAATTTACCCTGACTTGCAACCATTAATTACCTCGATTTTTTTTTTTTATTATTATTCTATGTACTCAATTTATACATATATCATAAGATTTTACATATTATAGATTATTTTTTAAAAAAAAAAAAAAAAAAGAGGAGGAAAAGAGAAAAGTGTATATTGTAGATATATATATTTGGGCAGAGGAGTACTAATATCTATGACAGTGTGTTTTGCTGTGCCGCAGGCGTGACAATGGCTGTCCAAGCTCCAATACCTCATCGCTAGACCCTTCGCAATCACAAATATTCCATGCAGAAATGTTCCTATCGGTCTCTTGATGGCCTAACCATGGTTTCGTTTCTCTCTCTCTCTCTCTTTCTAGCCAAGAAAAAAAAAAAAAAAAAAAACCAAAAAGCCCATTGCATAGTGTATGTGTATGTGGGATCATCGTCTCTCACTCGTCAAAGTCCCCCAAAGGGACGAAACGAACGTCTCTCCAGAAGATGAGAGAGTCATCATCATGCATGTCATAAATTCTCCTTGCATGTTTTTTGGGGAAGAAGGACTCCTCAAAACCCAATCAAACCATTACACCATGTCTTTAATTTCGTTGACCGACTTTAGCAGAAGGAAATGCTGAGTTGGAAGCCTTCCTAGGCAACATGGAAAACCCCCCCCAAAAAAAAGAAAAAGAAAAAAAGAACAGTTTTCTAGCCCAAAGGCTTTGAAAAAACTTTCTTTTTTCTTTATTAAGAAGCAACCGGGGTAATATATGTAAATGCAAAAGACAAACTCATGATATCCCAACCTTGATTACCTCTAATTGGAGAGAGGTAGTTTTAATTAATTAGTTTTTTTTTTTTTTTTTTTTTGTTAATTGAGTTAGGGCATTTTGGCAAATGGCCCCAAGATTTTGTTGTTTTAACTGATATCTCTTAGTGACGACCTTTGATGTTATTAGAAATTAGAGTAGTGTTTTAACTCCATTAGTCACATGACCAATCTTCATTAACCCATTTGTCTATCCTTATTAGGGTAAGGGTAGATGCATACACATATAAGGAAACTTTTATATATATATATATATATTTCTATTTTAATCATGTAAATTGAAAAGGGGGTTCAACTTTTTGGGAAGTTCAAACCCCCTAAGCAGGGTTGGTTAGTGCTAGAGCTGCTTTTGAAATTGTAGTTGCATGTAGTTTAGGGCATCTTGTGCAATAACATAGTAAGTAACTATCTTCATCTATCTAAGCTTTTTTTGAGTGTTCCATCAATGGGAAATGGAAACTCAAAAAGTAGTTGCATGAAAACCCTCGGGTATATTTTGGTTCCCTCTGGGTTTTACTCATATCCTCTTTTAGGTCTCAGCCACACCATGGTTAGGTCTTTGGTCACTGCTCGTGCTCATCTTCACCTTTCTTCAAATCCCACGCACCGCCCCCTCCATCTCTCTCTACCACTTTTTGTACTTGAAATTGGACCCTTTTCACTATGCATCTTTGTTATGTATGTAACAAGACTTTTATGTTGTCTGTATTGTATTAGTAAGACACAAAAGGTTCATTCTTCATCATCATGGTTGAGGTGAGGAAATGAATCTCCTTGCTAAAATCTTTTTCATTCTGCAACATTCTCTGTTGTTACTATTATTGCTAAAATCAACTGTCTGCATTGTTTTTTTTTTTTTTTTTTTTTTTTTCATTTTGAAAAAAAAAGAAAAAGAAAAACACGGATGTAGCTATCAAATATGACGGTAAGAGTGGCGTGAAATTTTCTGGAGATTGTTATGAGAAAAATGGGTTTTGAAGATTTATGGATGGATCGTGCATGAATCGTATAGTGTCTGTTTCCTATAGTTTGTCGATTGCTAAATGGGAAGAAGGCTGGCTCTTTTAAACCTACAAAACAAAAAGGATTAGACAGGGAGATCCTATATATCCGTTACTTATTTCTCCTTCTTGTTGATACTCTTTCATCGTTAATGAGGCAATCTAATAGGGAATTAAACAAAAAGGCGAATTGCAAAAGTGCATGTAAAATAGAATGTGCGGAGAGATAGAACCACAATTGTAAATAAGAAATATAAAATGTTTCATTATAAGTTTGAAACTCCTACTTTTCATTTCCTTTAAGCAAATGCCAAAAAAAAAAAAAGTAGGAAACTAATTAATTAAGTTAGAGTGATTGGCCCGGTTTGATGTGCTACTTCCAGAATCTATTTTTTAGACTGTTTATGCATAAACAATATGAAAGGTTTATATTTTGTGCTACAACTAATAGCGTTAAAATATGCATTTTAAAGAAGACTTACTTTTTTTACCAAAAAAAAAGAAAAAGAGAAAGTCTTCCGTTACGAATCAGCCATCATATCATTTGCATTTGCTACATGATCTGTAGTACAAATTTTACAATCTGCAGTCTTATCATTTTCTCCGATACATGATTTTATTATGTTGTAATAATTTGTTTATATCACTCTATTTAATTTTTAATTTTTATACACATAATACAAGTGCACAACTTCTAGTTTATATTATGAGAATACCAGTGACGGAGTTAGGTAAATTTTCTTTCTATTTTTCATCTTGGTCCTTAAGTTTTCTTTAGTCCTTACTCTTAACTTTATTTAAATAAACTAATTATTGTCTCCCTTATAACGGTTTATTTTTTTCAATGGCAGTACTTTTTTCCCTTTTCACTCGGTGTCCATACATGAAAAGACATTTGGATTTTAGTACTTCAATTTGTTAAATGAGATAAATAAGTGAATCCCCCCGTAATAGCGGTTATACAATATTGAAAAACAAAAATTCTAATAAAAATGATCATAATCCAAATATTAGAAAAAAGAAATCGATACATGTTTTCAAAATATTATCTATTAATTTGCTTCTCTATCATATCGTTAGCTATTTTTCCTTAATACATTTTTAATGATCCTTTTTATCTAAATTTTTTCACTTTACATAAAAAAATCACTATATAGTGTTATCCCACCAATAGAAATTGAAAAAAAAAAAAAAATTGGCACCAAAATGAATATATATATATATATATAATTATATATGTGTGTGTGTGCGTGTAAATCTCTTCAAGCAATTTTGTTGGCATACCCTTTTTCCTTTTTCAATGAATATTATTTGCCTCTTTTTCGAAAAAATGAGCCATAAAATGACGAGAACCAACAAAAAAAAAAAAAAAAGAAGAAGAAAATAACAAAGTCCGACACTAGAAGAATTTCGTGTATTGTACAATTAAACCATAAATTTTATTTGTGTAAACACACTCCTACACTTCGACATTTGTTCTAAACTTAACAATTAAAAAGTTATATTTATAAATTTATAATGAAACCGTAAGCAAATAAGAAGTCCAAAATGAATAAATAAGTTATTAAACGAAGGTTGATTTGAGAAATTAAAGTTTAAATATAGATTAATTGGGTCAATATTTTTCCTTTTCTCCTCTCTTTTTTTTTTTTTTCCCCAAACTTATCGACGTCTGAAAGCCCATGATTTACTTGAACAAATGTTAAAAGTTACGAGGGCATAATTAACCCTCCCAAATAATTGAAGCTGTTAGGATTAATTGTACGGTTGAACAAACGTTGAATGGCTTATTATTTATGTATTCTGACTTTGGATTATTCCGTTTTTCTCAAGGATTTACTATTAATCACGAATGGATTATATATTGCAAAATCAACCAAGCTAGATAACCGTAGTTTATCAGAGTAATGAGGATTGAACTTGAAAAGTGAATTGAGTCATCTGGAATTACAACCTATTCTACTATACCATATCTAAGGTTTAAAGATCAATACCAGGACCAAATGTTTCATTTCATACCACAATTCTTTCTTTCCCAATCACGATCGGTTTTGAAAATAAATAAAAAAAAAAAAAAAATTATTATATAAGAAAGAAAGAGAAGAAGATGAAATTTAGTCTTTAAGAAACCCCTCCAAATCATCATATCTCAACTTCAATGAGTAAATTCTCCAGGATTCTCAAAACAAAACCAGCATATGGAATTTTTTTTCAAGTATCCTTTTTAACACAACCCTGCACTAATCGATGCAGCAGCAGCCTCAGCCTCAGCCTCAATATTCACGTCGGACTTTAAGTAGTATCTCCAAATTTATCTCTCCTCTTCTTCCTCTTCATTTTGTTGTTAGTTTCCCTTTTCTCTGAACCTTGACCTGCAGATTCAGCACCTTTGCCTGTTGTCAGCTTCCTCCTCTTCTTCTCCTTTTTCTTTTTCTTTAATTTTTGAGTGTCTTCATCCAATGCTCCCCTAACCAAATTCACAACAAATCATCACAAGTCAACAAAGAAAAAGTAAAATATACACAGAGAAAAGGCTCTTTAATTGAAACAAACTATTAGCAGTACATACCTTTTAAGCTCTGGTTGTAAAGCAAAATCACCTGAATTTCCTACTCGACCCATATTCTGAGCATCGTGCCCTATCTTGTCTGTAGGGGTTTTATTAGAACTCTTCTTATTAAGTAACGAAGAAGGTGATACAAAGAAGCTGCCTGTAGAGTCACTATCCGACACATAAACCTTATGCCTTGCATCATGAGCCTTATTAGGACTCTTCCTAATCAATGAAGATGGCAGCAAAGAGCTGCCGCTAGCAAAGTCGCTATCTGATACACAATCCCTGTGCCCAGTAGCATCGGCATCTTCACATTGTTGCCACCTATCTTCATCATTGCATACACCATTATTGAGTTGACATTTCTTCCTAAGTCTTCTATGGCTAGCTTCCCCCACTTTTTTGGGATTGGATAGTTTCTCATCTACTGCTGATAACATACAACAAACACAAACATCAAAACCAATCCCGAACTCGAATGAAATACTACTGCACTACTCGATATGCAATAACCTACGGGTCTTAAAAGAAAACCATTTCGTGACACCATTAGTGTGCTCAGAGTATGATAAAGAAGGGCCGTTTGCTGGAATAACGAATAACATACCTTTACCATTTGATTCAGAAGAAGACGGATATAAACCAGGTTCACCATCATTGATAAAACTGCCCCCATAATCCTCATCATCACTTGATCTTTCAGATTCTGTATCTGCAATGTCTTCTCCATAAGATTCTCTTAAGAATATTGTCAAAGATCAAACTGCCGAATAGGAAGCATGAAATCCAGAAAAAGGGACCAACTACAAATACCATAGGAAAAGGAAAGTCGCTAAGGCCCCTATTAGGTGCACAATCACAAATCCCAAGTTAACCCACTGAAGAGCAATGGAATGGTTTAAAATAAAATAAGCTCAAAGCACAGTGAAGGATACGACTCATCCTTTAGCTGGTGATGATGAGGGCTATGCAAATAGTATCCAGTGATGTGTATACTACAAGGACCAATAACCGAAAAGACAGCATCATCAGCTTCCTCAAATTCCAAATTGAGTTGACATGTCTCGTTCTTCTCTGGAAATAGAGAGCACAAGAAAACAGGCCTTGCATCCCCAGAAATGCACTGAAGTATACTTTTGTTTGTCGAGGAACCCATCCCTAATGTGGCCTGCAGTAAGAACCATCTCTTTTTTTATTTCTTATAAAACCTCTGGGTCTTAAAAAAATTATCTCGTGATAAAGTCACACAGGAGCCCGCAATGAGATTTATTTGGCATTCAGTAAATGATCATAGTGATGTAAAATATCACATTTTATGTGTATTATATATATATATATATAGGTGTAAGTTAATTCAACCTAGCTCATTTTCAGCATTACACTTCCAATTAAGGATTCTGGAAGTAGAGAAATTCAAATACTGTTGCAAAATCATACATTTGTGCATAGTCGAATGATTGAAAAGATGAGTTAATAATATCATACTACATTACATCCCTTCACATGCCCAGCAATCTTCCAAGTGCAGTGATTGATTGCGAATGATTTAATTAAATGATTTTGGAACATGACTATAACAGAAACGTAAATGATTTGAGGAAATTGAAGCAGAGATCCCAAGTAAAAATCCAAAACCAACAGCAAAAGAAGCTATCTTTCCAAGCACAGCAATGCAATGCAGCTCCAGATAAGTTCTCAACCCTAACTCTAAAACTACATTAAGATTATCATTCCCCAAAAAAGGGAAAAAAAAAAAATTATCACCTTCCAGCTATTTTTAATTTTGCAAAACACGAGACGATACTAAAATAATAATAAAAACATGCATACATACATATAGAAGAGTCAGCCAAAATAATCAGCAACATAAAAAATGGACAAGCAAGCTAAAAGTGAAATGTTATGCACACCATTGTTGATATTATACTGCTTAAACACAATAGATAAATAAGAAACCAAAAAATAATCATTACAAAAGTTACCAGAGAGAGGTGAAGTCTTCCTTTAACAGGATTGGCGCCAAAAGAGAAGGGTTTGTTGGGTTTGACTTCACAACCTGAATAAACACAATCAATCGATTCATTTCAGATGGATATAAGGGGAAAAAAAAAATGAACAGAGTAAAAAAAAAAAAAAAAAAGCGGAAGACGAACCGAAGAAAGCCATGAGCAGCGGCGAATGAAATCAATTGATGGTTGAAGGTGAGGGAGGGTTTTTTAGAGGGGGTTTAATGGGTTTTGGTGGAGGGAAAAATGGAAGGGTTATAATTTTGGTGGGAAAAGGAGGATTCCCTGACCCAGAACGACAGAAAAGAAGAAGGAGGAGGAGGAGGAGGAGGAAAAAAGACTTCTCTTTCTCTTTCCAAAACAATGTCAATCAGCATTTATTAAAAATACAATACACATATTTCCCACTTACTCAACCCTAACTCTATCTCACATTAAATAACAATTTTGTAATGAATTCTTGCGCCCTAAAAAAATAGAAGAAGAAAATTATATAAGTAAACAAAAACTGTGTTTTGGATTTATAAGTCTGAAGTATACCTAGGTTTGGGTCGAATTTAGGCCGGACTCAACGGGATGGCATTAGGGGCGATAAATCGTGATCAGCTTTTAAGGTTAGTTTCGCCTGTGACTTATTCTTTTTTTTTTTTTTCTCCTTTCTTTTTTCTTTTCTTATATAATAATTTTGTGTACTAATATATATGAATTTGAAATTAAAAAAAAACTTAAATTTAGATAGTAAATATTTATACAATATGTCATCATGTAATGGTATTATATTATATATTGAAAAATTATATTATACACAAAATACAATGAGAATATGCCTATTATATTTCAAACGATTTTAAAATTAAATTGTTTTCATTACATTGTATTAACAGTTGTTTACATATTCGATACACAAGATTAGACTATCGTAATTTTAAAATAATCTTTTTAAAAAAAAAAACTTTTAGTATATTGCTCAGTTTTTATATTTAAAAAAAATTGCTATGTTTATATGATTAGTTGTTTCTTTTTTTTTTTTTTGAAAAAGTCCTACAATACAAATTAATTTTTATTCCAATACTTTCAATTTTTAAAATAATAGTAATATCATTAACTTTTAGATTTGAAAAAAAAACTTGATAAAAAAAATTATCTAGTCTAAGTATTGAATATGAAAAATAGAAAGGAGAAAAATTACAAGTATTAATTGATTATTATTTTTTTTGAAAAATTTATCTTTTCTTTTTCTCATCAAACCGGATCAAACTAACAATTTGAACTATTGATTCACTCTTCTGTCATCGACCCATTAATTTAAACGAGTCACCATTTTTGACCCACATGAACTCGCTAGGACGGCGAGTCTAATCATGAGCTAAACTTGATCCTTCCCCAAGTCTAATCTCAAATATATATATATAATTACATAATAATTCTATCAATAATGCTCACTTGAAAATTGTAGATATTTTAGTTCTATATTTTATAAATATATCAGTTGTTAAAACTAATAATTATATATCGATACTATTATATATTAAGTAAATTAAGTTATATATATGAATATATATATGCTCAAACAGAGTAATAGAATCGCCAACCTTGTATAAAGATAAATCATATCAAGAATATGGTATAACAAATGGCAAATAAAGTATCTAAATTATATCTACAAAATAAAGTATAACAAATAGCCAGCGAAAAAATAACAATAATAATATCCATTATGTATCTAAATTTATTATAACACGTATATAGCTACAACATGAACATTCTTATACGTTAATATTTTAATAGATTATATATATATTTTTTATGCATGTTACTTTTTTTTTTTTTCTATCACTTCGTTTCCAAAGTTTGAAGAAATCAAACACTACTTAACATTGTAAAATAAAAATGAAAATAATAAACTGAATCATTTACTACATAATAAAATGCTAGGAACAGCACATCACTTCTGCAACTAACACTTTTAAAATATATAATAGATAAAGGAAAAAAAAAAGTATTGATAAAAGAAGTTAAACAATATAAACATTAATTTATTATTAACGTATCATTTTTTCCTCAATAGCATTATATATTATAATTTACTAGTGAATAACATAGAAATAAATAAAGTTGTACAGTGTAATCAAATATATTACAATATTAATAAAAGATATTAATACATGAAAAAGAGAGAGATATGAAGATTGTGGGGAGAGAACCAGGGGATGGTGAGAATGTTGAGGGGAGAAAGAGAGAGAAGTTGGAAAGCGGTAACAATAGAAAAAGAGTACTATGAACGTGAAATATGGCAACAGTGAAGAGAGAGAAAATAAATAGAAAAAAAGAGAGGAATTGTGAAAAAAAAAATTTAGAAAGTTAATAAATCTATTCATAAGGTTTGTTTTTTTCTTTGTTATAGATTATAGAATGATGGGTTAAATTATAATTTTAAAGGAAAGAACCGATGGTGGTTATTTAAACCTCAATCAATTTTAATAATATAAATATAAATAATTTAATTTACTCGATTGAAAAATTGATATTCATATCATTATATTATAATGATTATACTCCTTAACACATCATTGAATTTATTAAAGTCATGCTATTCTCTAATATCTTAGCTGGATTAGAAAATAGGAAGAGCTTTGCTACGAATATGTTATTCTTTATTAAATTTTGTCTTACTTATTTTCCTTAAAAGAGGAGTTAAAAATAATGGAGACACAATAAATATGATAATAAAAATTTCAATTGCCTATTAGGTTAATGCACCCATGCCTTTGTGGTTGAAAAAAAAAATATATATAAATCATTTTACTTTTTATGGGAATGGTACGAAAGAATAAAGAATGGAAACATTTAATTCAATACGGAAATAGCTTTAGAAGGGTGGGTGGGGAAAGGTATAAAAGTAAGAAATCGGTATAATTGTTTTGATTTTCCCACTTTGAATAAGAAAATGAAAGATTTGATTATAAGGATACTTTTAATATCCATGTTTATAAATGATTCCTCTAGAAATGAAAAGCTCAATTATATGGAGAATCTTGATTTCCTTCTTTACGCACGACTCCTTCCAATTTAAAATCTTAAAAATCTTTCAAATTAAACCACACACACACACATTCACCAGTCCTCTCGTATCGGTCACAGATGCAAAAATTCAAATTTGAATCGGTGAGTTAGGCGGGTAGAGAAATCGAATGCAAAGACAAGTGGCTGTTCTGAAATTTTTATCATTCTGAAAAACTTTCGAAACGTAATGAATGTTGTGTGTTTTGAAATTTGAAAGAATTGAACCTTGTATATAATACGTGCATCAATTCCCCGATTGTTCACCATCTTCTAATTCTCTTCAGAAGCTGCATATCTCTTCTCATTATTATTGAGACACTTCCACTCAACACACTATTTTTTTTTTTTTTTTTGAATTAGGATAATTTTATTGTGTTCACCTCTGCTGAAAAATATTCATACTACTTACAAAAAAAACCTTCCACACTCACTCATGTCAACTTCTTATTCTTCTCGGTGTAATTGCAATAATTCCTTTCTTTTCAATTTATGGAGAAAACTTTATGCACAATATTTTTTTCATTCTTTTGTTTCCATTTGCACTTATAGGCACAGAAAACAAATGGACCACTTTTTCTATAGATTTTCCTCTAGCAAAAAGACTTCAAAAGGAAAAATTTTAAAGTGTCCAAAATGAGTAGTTTATTGATGTCGAGAACTATGATGTTCACCACAACTATATCAGTGATCAAATTGAGGATGTATTCAATAGTTCGCCAACTACTTCAAGTTTCTAGCAACTAACGCCAAATTAGGGGGGATGATGCCATAAAATGCGAGAAAGTTGCAGATATTGCTAGAGATGATGTTGAAGAGTTGCAACATGGCGATCCAAATAGACCCCCTAAACCCATAAAGTCCAATATTTTCACTAAGTATCTTACTAAAATTGCATATGAGAGGGGGGTTTCCCCTGCATAAAGCAACTACTACTACTCAAGCTAAGCGTAGAAGAAGGGAGGGCGATTACAACGCGTTGAGAAGGCACTTGCAACAAAAGCATTCTATAAAGTATGGTATTGCTAAATCCCAATAGAAAATTACACATCCTGACAGTTCTCAATCATCCGCATTATTCCGATATGACATGGAGAAGTAAAGGCAAGCCTTTGCATAACACATTGCAAACATACACCTCTCCCTTAGCATAGATGAGCCTAAGTTCCAACTATCGTACAAACATAAAACATTGAATCCAAACTCACATACCTTTGACACTAAGACCATGTGCAAAGCTAACCAACAACTATATCACAAAGGTAAGCAGGAGCTAACGGTAATGTTTAGTTCCCTAGATATAATCTATATGTATAGATGTATGGACAAATAGATGGCAAGATAATTCTTACATGGGCATAACCTATCACTGGATAGATGATAAGTGACAGCTTAATAAAAGACTTTTGGTCCTTAGGGTATTCAATGAACAGCATACGACACAAGCCATATATAGAATAAAAACTATTCTTCTTGACGAGTATAACTTACCATGGAAATTTTTCTTCATAGGTTTTGATAATGTTAGTGCAAACATTGCATTGATTGAAAACCTAAAAAATTTTTACCAGCCCATACTAGGTGAGACATTTTTCCATATTAGGTGTACATGCCTAAATTTGTGTGTCAAAAAGAGAATGAAGGCTTTAGAGTACAAAGTGACACCAATAAAGGTAACAGTTAAAACAATTACTGAAAAGCCATATCTACATAAAAATGTGGAGAGATTATTGCATATAAAGCAGTAAAAGGTACAACAAATTTAAAAAGGATGTTAAACACCATTGGAATTCTATGACAAAAATGTTACAAAGTACGGTCAACTATAAAGATCTTTTATGTAATTTTTGTTTGCACCACATATCGGAAGTTAAAATCCACACAAGAGATTGGGACATATGCAATAACTTGTTGCAAGTACTTAAAGTTTTCCATGATGCTACTAATACCTTTTCCCAAACTTACAAGCCTAGTTTGTAGAGGCCATCAATATCATTGCGGTTCTTCTTGACGTACGTAAGATCTAATTCTACAAAGTTATGTGGTCGAAATGGTGGCCAAGTGGTTGTAGTATTACAAGGAAATTCCTTCTATCTGCCTTAGTGCCATAATTTTATACCTACGTTATAAAATAGATGTTTTTCAAGATTATCTTAATATGTACTATTAGATAATTGATGACCTATTAAATACCCAAGATTTGAATAGTACAACAAGTAATAAATTTTATTGAGCAACTGAGGAAATGAATGAGCTTTTTCAACATTTCTTGCATGTATATGATAGTTAGGCTGTTATTACTCCCTCACTACCCCTAACAATTCATGGCTACTCCTTTGCAAGGGAACGACTATTAGCTTAGAAATTGAAGAGATATAGGTCAAGAGGGTAGCAAATAGAGCTACAATACTATCTGAACACCAACTTCAAGTTCGGGGATGATATTAGCATTTGTAATTTCGACATTCTAGAGTGGTGGAAGTTGTGAAGAAAGGCGTACCCCATCTTCTCTCGCATAGCACGACAAGACCTTTTTACTTTAACCTCAAAAATCACTGTTGAGTAGGTGTTTAACACGGTTAGCTTCATTCTTAATGACCGTTATGCATCTTTGAACACCATCAATGTAGAAGCTATAGCCTATAATAGGGATTGGTGGAAAGTGGCTAATAGAGATCAAGAGCCAATGGGGACATCCATTAAGGAAGATACCTACTTTAGTGACTTCAACTCTCTTGGAATGGGTTAAGACTCAACATCAGAACAAGTGGTCGATAAGATGATAGTAACTAAACCATAGTTTCTTTTCCTTTTTTTTTTTTGTCTTTTGATTTAGAAGGCTTTTATCACTTAGAAAAAATGGTTTTTCTAAAGAAAAAAATTCTAATCGGTGCTCTTTAAAAAGTTAGGTGAGATACATTTTTGGCAAATTTTATGTTAAGTTCTCTTAAGTAACATGTTTTGATTATGAGAAACATTAAAATTAACTAATCAAGTTTTGTGAGTTGTTAGAAAAAGGTATTTCCAAGTCGCTGATAAAAGTTAGAAGCAGTTATAGGTTGCTAACAACAGTTAAAAGTAATCATAAGTTGATGAAATAAGTTAGAAGCAATCTCAGAAGGAATTAGTTGAAGCTAAAAAGGATGATTATGAGGAAATCAAATGACTTAGAAGGTTAATTAGAAGCTTAGGTAGAAGAAGGTCTGATAAGGATCAAATCTCTGGTGCTAAGATGAAAAGGAATCAATGGATCGATCTAGAAAGAAATGGCAACGGATCTCGAATGAACTAGAATGGGTATTCAAAAGAAAATGGGTACAAAGAATAGTAAGGTTTTTAAGGGTGAATGTGAATGGATATAACTCACCAAGACACAAACACAATCAGGGGTTTAAGCTCGAAACAGAGTTTGATACGACTTACAAACACTAAATGTTGCTCAAGGTTTCAAATGAAGGTTCGATGCAACTCACTAACTGATTTAAATGAAGGCCTTCTCCACAATTTGAGAACAAGATTGATAAGAACACAGAGACGATTAAAGAGTATGATCAACACTCAATAATTCAGTAAATGCTAACTCAAGCATAGCCTTGCTCAAAAGAGGAAATTTTCACTTTCTGTATATATTTCTATATATCTATCTGTCTATCTATATCTGTACAAATGTTGCTATTTATAGTAAATCTTAATCTCTAGTGGCAAAACTGTAAATAATTATAAGGCCTTAAATTCTAAAGAATTGAGCTTATAAATAAAATGAAGGAAAACATATACAAGAATACAAAACTGTGCATTTTACAAGACTTAACATACAGTCACGTGGCATGAAGTCACTCGGCATGAAGTCACTCGGCATGTCTTGGGAGGAGTAGTATCTAAATCGGATAGGTCAGCAATTGGATGTCCAGGTTCAAGAAAGGGTCCCTAACGTCTCGCATGTCTTGGCCAAGACACTAGAGAGATTAGCCTACAACTGCCGAGTCATAGAATTAGTTGGTACAAGACTTTCTTTGATGTGTCGAGTGGTTCTTTGGTTTCGATTACTCGGTTATGTGATCTCTCGGCACTTTAATTGACGATAGACTTGATGCTGAGTGTTCATCTTCCTTCCTCTCATCCTTCTGGTTGTAATTCGACTTCGGTAAGCATCAATAGGCCTCAGCTTGGATGTGGTTGGAGGCTGATTCCCACCATTATTACGGGTTTGAAAGGAAGTCGTCCTCCACATTAAGTGTTAAGTATAGGCCAAAATGTTAAATAAGCTTCTCTTCTCTTTTCTCTTCATGATGGGTGCCGAGTGTCTCTAGATTTCCTCAATGCTCATGGGGGTTAAGCAATAGCTCTTCCCATCCTTCCGAACAGTATAAGTGTTGAGAAAGCCATCATGGATCACTTTTTGGTCATACTTCTAAAGTCGACCAAGAAGTAAATTTACGACATTCATAGGGACCACATCGAGCTCAATCTTGTCTTCATACTGTCCTGCCTTGAATGCAATTCAAGCGCGCTTATGTACATGTACCATACCCTTGTCATTAAACTACTTTAATCCATAGGGTTGAGAGTGTGGGTAAGTCGGCAAATTCATCTTTTTCATTATTTTAGTAGAGACGATGTTGGTGTAGCTACCTCCATCGATAACTAGGGAATAGGTCTTCTCGTACACCAAGCATCGCATATGAAACAAATTTTCCCTTTGTTCGGGATCTACCTTCAAGTCGGCTCTTATCACCATAACTAAGAGTTTATTGAGGTCCTCGGGATAGACATCTTCTTTTATCAACTGGTCGTCTAAGGTCTGGTCACTTTGACTCTCGATTTGAGCCTCGGGTCCTTCCCCCTTCAAGACCATGACCCTTTTATTTGGGCATTGGAACGCAATATGTTCGTAGCCTAAGCATTTGAAGCATTTTATTTCTCGAGCCTTGTTATCGGGTGCCTTATCTTTCTCTGCAATCTTTTTCTTAGCATGGACTGGTCGGCTAAGCTTTCCTTTCTCCATCTTCTTCTTTTGCCTTCTCTTGGCATACCTCTTAAGCTTAGGGCTACCTTATTGAGGTTAGCTACTCAACTTTTAATGCTTTCTTCTCCTCTGCCTCTCTACTCTTAATGCCAAATTAATTAGCTCCTCTAGAGAGTCGAATGGCTGTAATTCAATCAGCAATGTTGTCTCGGAGTCCACTCAAGAATTTGGCAATGGCAAGGTCTTATGACTTGGCAATTTCACATCTCATCATTAAGGTCTCAAACTCTTGCAAATACTCTTCAACAGTATTTCGACCTTGTGTCAAGTGTTAGAAAGCATAGAGCATCTCCTACTTAAAATAAGTCGGCACAAAGTATTGGTTCATCAATCTTTTCACAAGCCTCCAAGTTTTGATTGGCTCTTTACCTTTAGCATCTCGCTTGGCAACCAACTTATCTTAACCAAAAACTCGCATATTCAACAAGGGATAGTAAAGCCCGCTTAACCTTTGTTCGATCATTACACTAGTAGCACGTGAACAATTTCTCGACTCAAGCAACCCAATCAAGGAACTCTTCAAGTCAACTACTTTCATAGAAACTCGGCAACTTAAGCTTTTTATTGTCAAGTCTTCGGCCAGGTGCTTGAGCTTTATCCCTTACATTTCGAGCTGGTCAGTTCTCCTCAGTTCGGCTACTTCTGTTAGAGCTCTGCTCGGCTATGTTCTTTCTTAACCTTTGCTCTCTTCTCTAGGCTTCTTGATTTGTTTTGGAGTCAACACTCCTATCATTTCTTCCTCTTGGCATTGGATGGTTTTTTCTTCTTCTCGACTCAGTAGCTCTTCCCTACTGTCGGTCATCATGATCAAGTTCATTAGAACAACTTCCACTTGTGGGTGTCCTCTCCCTTCTTTCCTCTTAGCCATTGCGTTTACGGCCTCTGACTAACCTAGTAATCACCTGAATAGAGTCGGCGAGATTTTGAGTTTGGAACTCTAAGTTGTCGATACGTCGCCTCAAGCTTCGACGAGGACTATCTCTAGTGTTGTTGACATTATCTTCCAACATTTTTGTTTGTATAGTAATTTACTAGAAAATTGAAGAAAGTAGCTCAGAAACAACCGCTATTCGGTTTCTACAGCTACTTACTACTACGGACAGCACACTACACTATAAAACAATGATTTAACAAAAATGTTAGAACTACAAATTTACTTTAAAGAACACTAGCACACGTGTCTCCCTAAAGCTTTGATACCAATATGATAAGGATCAAATCTCTGATACCAAGATGATAAGGAATCAAAGGATCAATCCAGAAAGAAACGGCAGGGGATTTTGAATGAATAAGAATAGGTACTCAAAAGAAAATGGGTACGAGGAACAGGAAGGTTTTTGAGGGTGAATGTGAATGGATATAACTCACAAAGACATAAACACAGTTAGGGGTTTGAGCTCAAAATACAGTTTGATACGACTCACGAATACTAAATGTTACTTGAGGTTTCAAATGAAGGTTATATGCAATTCACTAACCAGTTCAAATGAAGGGGTTTGTCATAATCTAAGAACAATATTGATAAGAACGTGGGGACGATTGAAGAGTACGATCAACATTCGATAATCTAACAAATGCTAACTCAAGTATAGCGTTGCTCGAAAGAGGAAAGTTTCACTTTATGTATATATTTTTGTATATATATCTATCTATCTGTATCTATACAAATGTTGTTATTTATAGCAAGTCTTAAACTCTAGTGACAAAACTATATATAACGTATAAAGCCTTAAACCTTAAAGAATTAGGCCCATAAATAAAATAAAGGAAAACATATACAAGAATATAAAATTGTGCGTTTTACAGGACTCGGCATGTCCTAGGAGGAATAGTATTTAAACTGGATGGGGTTGGTAGTTGGATGTCTAAGTCCAAGAAGGGGTTCCTAACATCTCGTGTATCTTGGTCGAGACACCAGAGAGGTTTCCTACAATTACCGAGTAATAGAATCAGTCAACATGAGTCTCTCTTTGATGTGCCGAGTGGTTCTTTGGTTTTGATTACTTGGCTGTGTAATCTCTCGGCACTTCGATTGATGACAGACCTGATGTTGAGTGTTCATCTTCCTTCCTCTCGTCCTTTTAGTTACAATTCGACCTCGATAAATATTGATAGGCCTTAGCTTGGATGTGGTTAGAGGCTGATTGCCATCAAGGTCTAAGAGCTAAGAAAATTAAAGATACTTAGAAGTAAACTCAGAAGGTATTCTGCATTATGAAAAAGAAGAAGAGGAAGATGTAGAAGTTAACCTAGAAGGTAGAATAAGGTGTACTACCCGAAGCTCTCAACGAGTTCAACCACCATTCTGCTGTATACTGTTTCTTGTCATTAGTAGGCTGACTAGAGAGAATTCTTCGGGCGAGCAACTGAAGGCCTTAGAGGAGTGTACGGGTGAAAGGACTAATAGTCGGCATTCCATCAATTCTTTGGGATTGTTGAAGATTTGCCCTCGAATTTTGGCTTTCTTCTTCATCAAGTATATAAGGTGTCAGGTCAGCCACATTAAAAGTAGTAGATACACCGTATTCATTGAGCAGCTTAAGTTCATATGCATTGTCGTTGATGCGCTTAAGGATCTTAAAAGGTTCGTCTGATCTGGGGGAAAGTAAGTTTGTTCTCTTCCCAATGAAATGCTCCTTACTAAGGTAGACCCAAATGAGGTCTCTAGGGCCATAAACCACTTGTCTTCTTCCTTAGCTTCCTTACTTTTTTTGTTAGGCTAAAGTTTGTGCTAGTTGTTTAGCAACTTTTTGATGTAACTTTTGGAATTTCTCAACGCATTGCCGGTTGGATTAACTTTCCCATTGAACGGTTGAGTTGATAGCCATATCTAGGGATAAGTTTAGGTTAAGTTCATGGACAACGTCAAAAGGTAACCTTCCTGTCGAGCTGTAAACTAATTGGTTGTAAATGAACTCAATAACAGGTAAGCATAAGTCCCAATCATGTAAGTTCTTCCCAAACTGCTCGTAGAAGGTTGTCGACTGTCTTGTTTACTACCTCAATTTGAGCATCTATTTGAGGGTGGCAAGAAGTATTGTACATAAGCTTAGTGCCAAGTTTCTTCTATAGAGTTTTCTAAAAGAAACTCGTGAACTTTGAGTTACGGTTGGACACAATACTTCTCAGCAATCCATGCAATCGCACAATTTCCTGTAAAAAGAGGTTCACGACAAATAAAGCATCATTAGTTCTGTGGTAGGAAATGAAGTGGATCATCTTGATGAACAGATTGACCACAATCATAATTGAGTCATATCTTCTTGACGTTTGGGGAAAGCTAAGTATGAAATCCATGCTTAGGTCGGTCCATAAGCGCTCAAGCATAGGTAAGGGTATGCATTCTCTACACGGCTCTCTTTTTTCTTTTGCATTTTTACATACCTCACACCTCTCAAGGATTCGACAAAACATACATTTCTTCAAATTGTCAAATAATCGCTTGTTACAGATAATGTCAAGTAATGTTCTCAAATGCTCAATATGGGAGGTGAGGTCAACATTGTAGACCAAAATGTTGTCGAAATAGACCACAGCACATTTGCCCATAAGTATCCTTAGCATATGATTCATGAGTCGCATAAAAATACTCTATGCATTCATCAAACCAAACGGCATCTCCAACCACTTGAACAGACCATCCTTTGTTTTGAAAGTAGTTTTCCATTCATTGTCAAGCCTCATTTGTATCTAATGATAGCTATTTTTTGGGTCAATCTTTGAAAAGATGTGAGCAACATCTAACTCATCAAGTCATAGAATTAGATATCTGTACTTAATGGTAATTTTATTGATGGCTCAAGTGTCAATGCATATTCTCCATGATCTGTCCTTTTTCAGTACTAGCACGGCTAATACATTACAAGAGCTCATGCTTTCATAGACATATCCTTAATCCACTAATTCATCTACTTACTTCTTCATCTTGGCCGCTTGCTTAGGATTGAGCCTATAAGCAAGTTAGTTCAGCAACACAGCTCCTGGCTGAAAGTCAATGCAATGTTCAATACCTTTTAAAGGTGGTAAGCCTTTCCACATCTTGGTAAGAAATAGGTCGGCATACTCCTATAGTAATATCTGCACTTTGGTAGGTAAGCTTTCAGCTTCTCTTAACTCCAAAATTTTCCTGACTAAAAGGATCATACATTCCTCAACCTTGACTTCACAGGCAAATTGAACGTGAGAAATCACCAAGGACTTTCGTTGTAGTGATCTGATGACCTACTCTTGTGATTCTTGTACCTCCTTAGGACTCATGAGGGTTAGTATAACCTTCTTCCCATCTTTCTGTAACATGTAGTTATTCTTATACCCATCGTGTAATATTCTCAGGTTAAACAACTAATGTTGGTCGAGTAAGATGTGCGAGGTACACATAGGAAGGACGTCACATAACATTTCGTTGTTATACTTATCGCTAATGGTAATCAATACTCCAACCTGTTCGGCAACGGGTAAACCTCCTTTCTCATTCAACTAGTGAATCTTGTATAGCTTAAGGTATAGAAGGGTTGGCAATTTCATGGCCTTAACTACTCTTTGTGCTATAACATTAGTACAACTTCCTCTATCAATGATTAAGGCACATAGCTTGCTATTCACTTAGTAGTTCGTATGGAAGAGGTTCTCCCTTTGCTCATTCTTGAAGGTCACAAAAGTATTAAGAGATCGTCAAATGACAAAACAAAACTTGGCTCCTACTTCAGGAGGTATTAGGGCATCGGGGTCTTCTTAGAACTCTTCTGGCATTTGGTTAAATTCCACTTCTTCCTGTCCCTTAGTAGCACTCTCTACTTTAAAGTAAGGCCTATTTCCTTTTATTGTCATTATACGTTGATTCGGACATCGACTAGCTTCGTGTCCATAACCAAGACATTTAAAGCATTTGATCTATTGGGTCTTCCTTCTTGAGCTCTGACCCTAGTCTCTTCAGACTTCAGTTTTGTCGGCCTTTCCTTTACCTTGGCTCTCTTCAGGTCGCTCGGTGCCTATCCTTGGCAGTCCACTTTGGTGCTACTTGGTGCTTGGTTATTTCCAGGTCAACTCGGCTTGCTGCCGGTAATGCTGGTCGAATATTCGGTATTCAGCTAATTTGATTCTGCCTTTGCCTTTCAACTCTCTATGCTATTCTGATGGTTTCATCTAGAGTCACAAGACTCGATAGCTCCACTTTGTTACTAATCTCAGTTCTTAGGCCAAAAATAAATCGTGCTGTAGTTCGTGTCTCAAGCTCATCAACATCACATTAAATCATAAGCAATTGAAACTCTTGGACATAATCGTCTACTGATTTGTTACCTTTCCTCAAGTCTTAGAGACGTCAGAAAGTGTCTTGCTTATAGTATTCGGGAACGAACCTATTTCTCAAGATTCATTTCATCTCATTCCATGTTCAGACTTCTTGTCTGGCTTTCAAGTGAACATTCTATAACTTCTTCCACCACATTATTGTATATCTAAAAAATTCCAATGCAGCTACTTAAATATGAACAACATCTTCATAGTTATAAAAATCAAAGATCTTTTCAATATTCTCTTCCCAGTCTAGGTAGTTATCAGCACTACCAGACCCATTAAAGCTCAGAATTTGCACTTAGAGATGCTTGGCTCCCCTAGGAATTCTAGGCTCATGTTCATTTATCCTAACATATTGCTCCTCCTCCTCATACTCCTCAACTTCATCCAATTAGAGTCTCCTTCTTGTAACTCGATCGGCACGACAAATTGGTGCTTAGTTCATAAGAATGGGTTTGGCAGCTTGCTGCTCATTCATCTGTCGTCTTGGCTTATCTCCCATTTCTCAGCCTTGTTTAATGACAACTCTCTCTCTCACGGCTTAGTCTCTAAGACCTTTTGTACTAAGATAGCTAGATTGGCCACAATAGTGGTAAGGCCTTGTATCTGCTCATCAGTATTACATAGTGTTTGTTAGGTAATATGACTACGACCATGAGCATCACTCTCAACATCATTAATCTCTCCTTAAACACTAAGATTTGATATTCTCAAAATAAAGCTTCAGAAAATACTCTTTACACAATAAACTCTTACACCTACAGAAAATACCAAATGAACAGTAAACTACAAACTAACTCTATTCTTCCAAATGAAAATAGAGTACATTAAACAGCAAACTAGTAAGAACTATCATAACACAGCTTTTGATCATAACCTCAAGTTTTGATACCAGGATTATATGATGTATTTAAGAGCTCAGTTATTACTAGGGCTTACTACAGGAGGTGAGAAACCAATGAGTCCTTTGAATATTGAAGAAAATAGAGTGAGTAGGTCGATGAATGGAATATAGTAGCTGACATGAAGTTGCTCGGATATGACCTACCAATGAACACAACATGACTTGACACTTCACTTGATATAACACATAAGTTAATGTCAAGGTCCACCCGCTATTAATTTTGAGCTACTCGACAAGATTAGATAAAAGTATATGAAAATTGGACTTGGAGAGGGTTATCTCATAAGGATAAGTATATTTAATATCTATAAGGAATGTAAGATGGTTATAGTTGCAAGGAGAAGAGACTATTTATGGTAAGTTACTAAGGTAACATTATAAATAAAGAAAATTACAAAAAGATACACATAAAAAGGGGATTCTTAGTATATACGAAAAAGGATAATTACGACAAATCACAAAAAGGGAAAATAGTACAATGTTAGGTGAAAAGGATAAGTGTTAACTCATCAATGGTCCCTTACTAAGGAATCTTTAGGCGTAGTAGTTGAGTTGGATCATGACATGGAAGTACTAAGTTGCTAAGACGAATAAGGAATACCGTAAGTATTAGTCGTAGGATAAAAGAGAAGTATTTGGTTAGCAGGAGCCTATGTTTCGGCACTTGATAAGAAACTCTCGACAATTGAAGGTCCAATCAGGACTTGGTGTGTAGGGCCTCAATCTTCATCACTTGGCAAAGAATTATCGGTAAGGGATAAGTTGGCATTAGTACAAGGATTAGAGTAGAGTAAGGTGTACTCACTCGGAGTTCTCAAAGAGTTCAGTCACCATTCTGTTGTATACTGTTTCTCGTCCTCAACAGGTTGATAATAGAGAATTCTTTGGGTGAATGACTAAAGGCCTCGGAGGCATGTACAGGTGAGAGGACCAGTGGTCGACATTCCATCACCCTCCCCCTCTCTTGATTACTTAAAAGGGACCAACATTTTGAAAAATACAAGTGAGGAAAAAAAAAAAGGTGTATTCTAAGGGTTTTTTTCATAAAGAAAATAAACTTACTAATCATGTAAAGTAAACACTTTTTTTAGGAAAGTTAAAATTGATCAACACACTAATTTTTTTTCAAAACAAAACAAAATCACTAAACCATGCGGTCTGATTTTAGCTAGTAGATACTTAGGCACCTACTCATACGAGGTGACCTTAACATTTGGAAAAGAAAAAAAATGTTTTCTCTTTAAGCTATAGGAAAAATCGTTACAAATGGGATGATAAAACTTCTCGACATCTTATTATTTATTGGGATATTCTTTCCTCTATCCAACTGTAACAAAATCCAATTTGACAAAAAGTGTAATATAATTTCTAAAGGTATCCATTTATACATATTATGTAATTTCCTATCTATATAAACAACTACAAACTTGTTCTTCTTTTCTTTGTATACAAATAATCTATTCCCCTTGCTCATCATCTAATATGACAAAGTAAATGATAGAGATAAAGATAAAGAGAAAGAGAGATTATAATAGGACAAAAGAAGGCCTCATAAATTCATTTACTATGTTAGGTGGAAGATGATAAAAAATTTCAAGGGTCTCCATAACATGCCAGATGAAATAGCTTATAAATAAGACCTTTGAATACTTTAGTTACAAAACACTCCTGCTCTCTAACTTTTCAAATACTATGCTCATCTCTTTTAAAGAAAAAGATTATTTATCTTCATAGTTATTCTCCTTAATTGTTTAAAAATGGATTGTTTTATTGGTGCCTTTAGTTTAAGTTCATCATCTAAAAGGATAAAAACTAGACTTAATGAGATTAAGGTCAATGATTACACGGAAGATGATATCATGTCTACTATAAAAGATGCTATTATGTATAGATGGCCAGGTCTTGACTAGAGCAGTTACATACAAGTCACACAAGTATCATGTTACACGTGGCCTTAGAATAATGACGTAGGGATGACACTTAATGGGATGATTGAAGAGAGAATGATATGGTAGAGGAACAAGCAATCTTGTAGTCTTGAATGCATAAGTGATAAATAAGAGCCTATGGAACCTAAGACATCAACCTTGTAGTTCTTGAGCAATTGAGATTATTTTTCGCCTAAATGCTTGTTTGATCTTAAAGAGCAAGGTTTTACAGTAGAATACCATGATAGTTTACACAATCCTATGATGAGATTCTATTTATAGTATGTTCTAGGGAGCTTATTCTCTCTATTTGACACAAAGGATTGCTTAAATGCCTCTTGAAATTGAAGAGGTAATCTAGACTTGGTGGATTATAAGGAATCCCTAATCTTTATAGAGGATGACAATGGTGTCATTGAAGAAAAGAATGGAATCCCATGAAGTTACAGACATTGCTTATGTCATTAATGTACTAGTCAGGGAAAAGAGTTATGAGATTAGTACTTATGTTGGTGCGTTGCCTACTTAAGCACATATGGAGGTGAGCAGAGTGCTTCACCTATTAATATCCCTCCTTTCCTAGTTGCTAACATGTCTCGTTGGGACTGGGTATTAACTCGAGTGATTGTTGCTTCTTTAGAGGGAACTTTGTACTCTGATGAATTTGTTGCATCGTCTTGTTTCATGATGCCACTCGAAGGGTCTCTTAGTAGGAGAAGTCATTTAAGCATGTGTAAGTCATCATGTGCTCAAGAGGTGATGCCTTCACTTAGCAACAAGGACACTAAGATATTATAATTTATTTTTTGATGACCTTCTATAGGCTTAAGCTTATGACATTATGAGGCTGCTTAAACTCTTATGATTTAAGGAGCCTTTAGAGTTATCTTGCATATTGTAGCAAAAAGCTCTCATTTGTAGCAATAATGTTTAAGAGATAATGGCGTTCATTTCCTGGGATTGAAAATTCTCTTTCATTCATCGAGGGGGTATACCCCACTACTCGGCTTCTTACAATTGTCTTACTTGGCTATGATGACTTGTAATGCACCTAAGAGGCAATGCTCTTATTAGTCTGCATTATACAAGCTTGTCT
Source organism: Lumnitzera racemosa (assembly GCA_024138005.1). NCBI lineage: Eukaryota > Viridiplantae > Streptophyta > Magnoliopsida > Myrtales > Combretaceae > Lumnitzera > Lumnitzera racemosa. The sequence goes on along the minus strand of JAMXBC010000010.1, from coordinate 90,737,525 downwards.
TTTCATTATAGACCTAGGAGTCCATGCTCTTACCAATCGGTAACGATGTTTGGTTAAGTGTTGCTTAACCATAAAAGTCACTTCATGGTGAACTTAATTAAAGGCATCCCATGCTTTGAGGTGTGGAAGTTAATATGCTAAGGCATTGCTTGGGCTTAAGGTGTAGAAGCTGAGATGCTAAGACATTACTTAGGCTTGAGGCATGGAAGCTAAGATGCTAAGGCATTGCTTGGGCATGACGTAGATGCCAAGATGCTAGAGCATTGCTTGGGCTTAAGGATAAATTGGTACTAAGAAGGCTTCTTGATCATGAAGCATTTAAGTAAGGCCTTGCATAAAAATATGCTGAAGATGTGAGAGCTTTAAATTTAGTACTTCACATATAACTTAACTTTTTCTTATTCCAAGTGCATATACAATCTTCCCCTATAGTGAAGGAAGTTCTTAGAGAAGGCATTATTGGTTTTACTAATGAGATATAAGTGGGATTTACTCACTTCTTCCTTGAGAGGTGTCTTCAGTCGTAGGAAGATTTCCCATTCAAACAGAAGGGAGTAGTGTCTTACTTAGCACACATCCAATTGCTCGATAGTAGTTGCAGCTAACTCTGGCATGAATTGGATCATTGCTAGGAGTTGATTTACGATCCTTATGGTCTCCTACATTATTTGCATATACTATGTGACTTTCAAAGGACCTCTGTGAGTTGAATTATCTTGGTTATTGTTCTCTAGATGTAGATCCACTAAGTAGTGAGAAAGGGAACTCGGGAAGATGAAGAGCAACCAATTTGAACTCTTATGTTCTCTACATCAACTATTGGATTTTGTCCAATTGTAACTTGTGGTAGGGAAGTTCACTTATGCCCTCCTTAGGGTACATCTTCTTCAGTAGTAGGAGGGTAAGTAGGTTAAGTAAAGGGGGTAAAGCCTATTTGCATAGCAACAATAGAGTTTGACAGAGCCAATCCATTTTGCATAACAATGGAGGCAATCAACCCTATCATGAGGGGAGTAAACATAACCACGAAAATGATTTAAGGCTTTTGTTGTCTCTTGCATAGCTCATATCATGTCCATAGTGGCTTGAGGTGGTAGAGATGCATCTTGCTTAACTTATTTGTTATTGGTATCTTGCTCTTAAGAGATTGCATCATTTGTATTAACCATTGTCAACCTAGGAGGTGCCATAACTCTAATATCACTCCCTATCCTTTGTAAAGTCACCAAAATGTAGATGCTGGGTTCCTGATGGAGTGGTCCTATATGAGTTATGTGAATATTGCATTACATGTGGAGTAGTGACGTGTTAATGATACTTAATAGGATGATTGAATAAAGAATGGTAGGGAGGAGGAACTAGCAATCTCATAGTCTCAAATGCACCAGTGATAGACTTTAGAAGCTTTAGAGATTGGAGAAACAGTGCTATCTTGTAGATTATCTACTCTTAAAGATCAAAGCAACTCTTAAGTGAAGAATGATTCAACAATCAATTAAGAATAGTGAAGCTAAAGCTTAGTAGCTCCTTTACTTATCACAAGTGTGCTTGAGCTATTGAGACTGCTTATTTCTCCTCTCAATCATTTCTTTCTAAGCCCTCTTTGCAAGTGCCATTTACATATCACTCTTTTTAGGTTATGTTCAGTACGACATCTACGTAGCTTCCATGTGATAATATCATCTAGTTACTAACATTTACACTTTGAAAGGGGGTAGGTAGGGGTATGTTGAACTCAAAGTCCATCAAACGCCATCAATTAATGTCTAGGTTTAAGAACCTAAAGAATAGAGTCGTTAAAGGAGATGATTACTTTTGATGAAGATATAGATTTAAATGAAGTTAGAGAGAAGCTCCTAGAATGTGAGATTTACAAGCCTGAGTTTGAGGCAAACCTATGGGATAAAAAATAATTTAAAGCACACATAAAATTATATCAATAAGAGACTACAAGGCAACAAATAAATGGTTTCGGAAAATGCAATGGTTATAAATGGGGAAGAAAAAATAAAGTTAGGATATTATCTATGGGGATTGCATAATTCTTTTCTAAATCTTCGTGGTTTGTTTTAGCATGTCTTTTCTAATTTCTAGTGTTATCGGTTGTGTCTATTGTTAATTTATGGTGTAATACGTCTAATATTGCAAAATCATCTGTATATTAGAATAATGTGTATCTGTTGTAACTTCTAATGTGTAATATGTTTTAAATTTCAAAAATTTAATAAAATAATGGATGGGTGTGAAAATTTTTTTCGTTATTTTCTATTTAATTTTGAAAAAATTTGGATGTTGGACCCAAGTCCCAGTCCTAGGTACAAAGTTTTATGAAATAGTAGTATAAGTGGAGAAAAAATTAGAGTACCATTTTCTTTTTCTATTTGCTGGTAGCATGTAAGAAAACCAATTGGATTAATGTTGAATAAATTAGTAGATATTCCATTTTTGTCCTTTGTAATTTTAGGAAATTTATGAATAAAGAAAAGGCTCCTAATCAACAAAATACAAAAAAAAATATTAAAAAATTAGAAAAATTAAATAAAAAAATAAAATTAAAAAAAAAATTATAAAACCTTTAAAAATACAAAAAAAAAGAAATTAGAAAACTAAAAAGATAAAAAAAAATCTTGGAAAATACAAAAAATTAAAAATATACCAAAAAGAGAGAAAATAGGAAGATGGGATTTTTTGGGTCTTGTATCATTTTTAAGGTCTTTAAGTCACTTAGAAGAGGGCCATTTCATTTTTAAGGAGTTAGAGTGCATATATGCGATTTAATGATTTTGAGTTACATTTGAGAATATCAAATTTTTTCTAAAAATTTAATTTTCCAACCATGGTCGATGCTAAAAATTTTCTATTCATAAATATGAAATCAATTTAAGTTATCTTGCCTTAAAACCTTGCCTTAATTAGACTTATGTCGATTGATTTACGAGAGACAATTTTAAATCAACCATATGATCATTAAATTGAAGCTTGTAAAACTGTTAAGCTAGATTCAATTTAAGAATTAACTTCCACGCATGTGCACTAGACTTAATAATAGGGGCATTGCATTTTTAGTTATGAAAGAGTCGGTCAAATAAGATTAGATTTTGGTTTGAATTGGATTTATTAGAAAAAATTGGTTTAAATAAAGGATAATAATAATAACAATAAATAAATAAAATAGAAAAAAAACTTAGGTTCAGATTGTTAGTTAGCTTAAAGCCCAGTAGTTAAAGGTTGAAGAATTAACCCTAATAGGCGTGCTTTCATTTATTCTACTGCTAGCATGTAAGGTAAGTGCATGTGGGGCATGTTGCATGTGCTCAACACATAACCACATGCCAAGCCTTTATCTCCTCTATGAAATTTGCAATAGTAGAAAAGAAAATACCTTGCATAATTCCCTTTCTTTTTGACTTGATTAAACCAATTTTTTTGGCAAAATTTATCAAAAAAAAAGTGGAGATTCATAAAAGACTTAATGTAGATGATTATTAACCCATTAACAATGATTTCTAACAAGGAATCTGATAAAGGCATATTTTACTCATATTTTAATGTGCAAATTTGGTTGAATTATTATTGATTTTATAGAAATTATTAAGAAATGATACTTAAGTATTTTCATTTAGACATTTCAAGTCTTAGAGGATTTAGATTGGAAATAGGATCAATTTAGAAGAGTTTTACGTAAGCAAATGAAGCCCGAATCGAGCTAACGTACTCTGGAATTGAAGGTAGCAAGCCTACATTCAACATTGGAGGCCTATAAGTCTATATTGTCAGCCTACAATTCTACAACACCGGCCTTCATAACTAGCCTTCAATAAAAAAGATCAAATTGACACTGAACTCTAGTTTTCTCCATAAATAGCCATGTGATTGATATTTTACAGGGACTTTTTCGTCTTCTTTAGAGTTAGAGAGCCTTAGAAGTAGTTAGGTTTTATTTTAGAAGAGTTTTTCTTTAGAATTTCATAGATCATTGAGAAAACTTTACTTTTGCTGTGGAAATCATCCTTGGAGTTTGCAATTGAATTTTGAATTCCTCATAATTACAAAATTGGTGATTTCTATCCTATTTCTATTTATGCAATTATGTTACTTGTTCTTATTTCAAATCATAAACTTCTTTGCAAATTCTATTGTTATATGTGCTTTTATTTTAATTTCCATGGCTAGCTAAGTTTTATTTATGGGAAATTGATGAAACCCTAGATAGCTGAGATGTTAATTGTATTCATATTATAAGGTTAATAGATGTATGGATGATTCGTGATTGCAATTTCTATGATTTCGATTATCATTTTTTATTGGTTACAATTGTTAGAAACACTATTGATACGAGAGTTGATATAGGGTTTGTTATAAATTCTTAATTAAACTGATTAGCTAATGTGGGAGTGGCATTAATTGGATTAATTAGAAATTATTTAGGGATTAATGTAATGTTTTGAGTTAATTATTTGCTAAGACATTAGGGATAATTGATTTAGGTTATCAGGCGATCATAGCATTGGGAGATGTATAATTATAATTTAGAGTCCACTATTAATTGGAGATATGGAAGTTGACCAATTAATTAGAGGTTTAAATCCTTAAGTTTAAAGGCATGATAATTTCACTAGAATGATCGTATAGTTATTAATCTCTATAGCATGATGACAATTTGATTTGCACAACTAGGGTGCATTATGTTTTTCCTATGTTCTCAATTGCTTACATAGTTTTAAATATTTTATGGTAATTTCTTTCAATAGTTTTAAGGTAATTATTAGATTAGTTAATTCATAATTTAATTTTTATTGCCTAAATATTGATAAGAACTATCATAGGATTAGTAATTTCTTAGTTCTCGAAAGATCGACAACCTTACTCACTCCTTATTACTTGATTATGACCTAGTATACTGATTGGAGTATTTATGATTTAATTATATATATATATATATATAGTTTAAGCGGATCAAGTTTTTGGCATTGTTACTGGAGATTGGAAATATTAAACCTTTTAGTTCCATTGGTAATTTAGGCGTACTTGACGACATGTGTTATTTCTTGTTCTCTTTGCAAGTGTTTTATGCGCAAGAGTAGAAGTGCTGAAATTCTACCACTAGATTCTAAAATAGAGTGCACCTTACATTAGTTGAGGAGAGAGAATAGAAGAAGGAGAGAAGAGATGGTAGGCAACAATTTGCGAGCACTTCGAGACTATAGAGTACCTACGGTTATGGGTTTTGCCACAAGGAGGCTTATTATTTAGGCTAACAACTTTGAGTTAAAACCATCCCTCATTCAGATGGTTTAGACAAGTCAGTTTGGAGGATATCCAAATGAGAGTCTTGACGAGAATATTGCAGGACTCTTCTACTAATGCAATATAGTGAAGATGAACAACTTTACAGACAAGGTAAACAGATTACAGCTCTTTCCTTTTTCTCTAAGGGATAAAGCCAAAGCTTGGTTCCATTTACTGCCACAAGAGTCTATTACCACCTAGGCTAATCTTTCATCGAAGTTTCTAAGGAGATTCTTCCCACCAGCCAGGACCACCAAACTAAGGAATGACATCACCAACTTTACCAAGTTTAGTGGTGAGTCACTTTATGAGGCATGAGAGAGATTTAAGAAGGTGATTAGAAAATGCCTACATCATAGCTTGCTAGACAATCTCCTAATTGAGATCTTTTATCTCAGTCTGGATGAGACATTAAGATCTTTAGTAGATGCTGCAGCTGGAGGTGCTTTAATGGGTAAAACCTATGATGAGGCAAGTGTACTGATAGAAGAGATGGCCTCCAATGCACATAATTGGCAAAATGAGAGAAGTAAGTCAAGAGTGGCATCAGTTAATGATAACGACGCTATGTCTCAATTAATAGCTTAGATCTTAGCCTTCACTACCTAGGTAAGTAAACTCACCTCAATAGAGTCTTTTCATGCTAATCTTATTACTTTTTGTGAGTTATGTTTAGGAGTACATTCAACTCTTGAGTGCTTATTCGGGAATCCCTCAACTTCAACTAGTGGAGAGTAAGTGAACTTTGTCAACAATTTCTAGTGAGGTAATTAAGGTCTATATTTGAATACATACAATCTAAGGTAGCGCAATCATCTAAATTTCTCTTAGAGGAATGAGAATAATGCATTTAAACCACCACTTGGATTCCATAAGCAAAGTCCTACTCAAAATGTCCACCTCAGTAGAATCAGTCTAGAATGGAAGAGCTCATGTTGAGTTATATGCAAAAGACCAACACCATGTTACAAAATCAACAGGCTACTATTCAGAATTTAGAGAATCAGATTAGTTAGATCTCTCAACAGTTGAGTAATAAATGATTAAGGTCTTTTCTTAGCAATACTGAAGAGAATCCTAAAGGTGTCAATGTTATTATGTTGAGGAGTGGAAAGGAAGTTAAAACAGTTGACAGACGAGTTGAAGAAAAGGAGGAGAATCCAACGAAAGGAAAAGAGAAGTAGGTGGTAGAGGAACCAAGGTAAAAGTCATAAGAAGTGAAATTGTATGTTCCTTTAGTCCCTTTCCTAGGAAAACTGAAGCAACAACGACTAGATGCTCAATTCGCTAAATTCCTAGATGTTTTCAAGAAGCTATAGATTAACATTCCTTTTGTAGAGGCACTTCAGCAGATGCCTTTGTATGCTAGATTTATGAAGGATTTGCTCACCAAGAAGAGAAAGATTGATGGGAATGAATCAGCGATACTTACAAGGGAATGCTGTATGATCCTTTAGAAAAATTTATCCAACCTACCTAGTAAACAAAGAGAACAGGGGAATTTTATTGTTCTTGTACTATAGGAAATTTTCATTTTGATAAAGTTCTTATTGATTCAGGTGTAAGTATAAATTTAATGCCTCTGTCTATTTTTAGGAAGCTGGGACTTGGAGATTGTAAGGAGACCCATGTTACTTTACAACTTCCTGACAGGAGTATCAAATACCCAAGGGGTATTGTAGAGAATGTCTTGGTAAAGGTAGAAAAATTTATCTTCCCAATTGACTTATAGTCCTAGAAATGGACGAGGATAGAGAGATACCCATGATCCTTGGCAGACTGTTTCTTGCAACAAGTAAGGTGTTAATAGACGTGGAACAAGGTAAGCTTACTTTAAGAGTTATGGACGTTCAAGTAATTTTTAATGTTTATGAAGCTATAAAGCAATTTGATGATTGTAAATCTTATTACACTATTGATATTATTGATGAGATTACTTGTGAGTCCATAGAAGAGATAGTAGTTTTGGATACCATGGAATAATTTCTTAGGGATCTGGATGATTAGAGCAATGAGGATGAGTCTGAGGAAGAATGTAGGGAACAAGTGTCATATGAGGAGCTAGTGATAAGAAGCTAACCCCATCATTGACAGAACCTTTGGTGCTTAAACTTAAACCATTACCTAGTCATTTAAAATATGCTTATCTTGGAATAGATGATGCTTTGCCAATAATTATCTCCTCTTCTTTGATAGGAAATCAGGGGGAACAACTTTAGGAGTTTTGAGAGAGCATAAAGAAGCCATTGGGTGGACCATTGCTGATATCAAGGGGATTAGTCTCTTAATTTGCACTCACAAGATATTGTTGGAGGTTGAGTGCAAACCCATAATATAACCATAAAGATGACTTAACCTAAATCTCAAGGAGGTAGTGAAGAAAAAGGTACTCACATTGCTGGATGTAGGTATTATCTACCCTATCTCAGATAGTAAGTAGGTTAGTGCTATTTAGGTGGTGCCAAAAAAAGGTAGCATGGCTGTGGTTAAAAATGAAGCTAATGAGTTTATCCTTACTCATACTATGATTGGGTGGAGAGTATGTGTAGATTATAGAAAACTAAATGATGCCACTCGTCAAGACCACTTCCCCCTCCCTTTCATAGATTAGATGTTAGAAAAACTTTCAAGGCATGATTATTATTGTTTTTTAGATGGTTATTCTAGTTATAATCAAATTTATATAGCACTTGAGGACTAGGAGAAAACCACCTTTAGGTGTCCTTATGGCACTTTTGCCTTTAGGAGAATGGTTTTTAGTCTTTGTAATGCACCTGTTACTATTTAAAGATGTATGATGTCTATATTTTTTGATATGTTAGAAGATTTCATTGAAATATTTATAGATGACTTCTTGGTCGTTGGGAAGTCATTTGACTCATGTTTGATTAATTTAGGTTGTGTGCTTAAAAGTTGCAAAAAGACTAATCTACTTTTGACTGGTAAAAATGCCATTTTATGGTAAGAGAGGGAATAGTCTTAGGTCACAAGGTGTCGAAAAAGGGGATTGAAGTTGACAAGGAAAAAGTGGAGATAATAGAAAAGTTGCCACCACCCACTTTAGTCAAGGGAATCAAGAGTTTCTTTGGGCATGCTGGCTTCTACAAGAGATTTATCAGGGACTTCTCTAAGATCTTTAGACCTCTTTGTAATTTACTTGAAAAAGATTTTACCTTTGTTTTTTATGATAGTTGTTTGTAGGCATTTAATCTATTGGAGGAGAAGCTTATTTTGGCTCTAGTGATTGTTGCACTTGATTGGGAGCTTCCTTTCGAGTTGATGTGTGATGCTAATAAGTACGCTGTAGGAGCAGTACTTGGACAGAAGAGAGGTAAGTTATTTCATGTCATATACTATGCTAGTAGAACCTTGAATGAGGCTTAGAGAAACTATACCATAATAGAAAAAGAGCTTTTAGCAGTTATATTTGCATGTGACGAGTTTAGGACTTATCTAATAGTTTCTAAGATTATAGTTTACACAGATCATGTTGCTCTAAAATATTTGTTTGCCAAAGCTGATGCCATACCTAGGTTAATTCGTTGGATCTTACTATTGCAAGAATTTGACCATGAAATCAAAGATAAAAAGGGAACTGAAAACATGATTGCTGATCATTTATCTCATTTGGAATTTGACTATTTAGAGCTACCCATTAATGAAAAGTTCCCTAATGAATAGTTATACACAGTAGAGATCCAAGGATTACCTTATTATGTTGATATAGTCAATTACCTGGTTAGCAAAAGCATACCATATGGTTTTTCATTTCAAAAGCAAAAGAAGTTTTTACATGATGTGAACTATATTTGTTTAAATGTTATGCTGGCCAAGTAATTAGACGTTATGTGCCTGAAACTGAATAGCTTAGCATAATTTAGCACTGTCATTCTAAAGAAGCAGGAAGCTACTTTAGTGTAGAAAGAACTGCAACTAAGATTTTATCTTATGGATTTTATTGTCCCAATTTGTTTAGTGATTGCAAGAATTATATTATGTTGTGTGCTCAATGCCAAAGGACTAGAAATATTTCTAGTAGACATGAATTACTATAAAATAGCATTTTGGTAATTGAGCTTTTTGATGTATGGGGAATAGACTTCATAGGTCCTTTCCCCTTATCTTTTTCAAACAAATATATATTTCTGGTTGAAGATTATGAGTCGAAAGGGGTAGAAGCAGCTGCTCTACAAAATAATGATGCTAAAGTTGTAATTAAATTTTTTAAAGAGAACATATTTTCTAAGTTTAGGGTAGCCAAAGCTATTATAAGTGATGGGGGATTGCATTTTTGTAATTGGCAGTTTGAAAAATTGTTATCAAAATATGGAGTCACTTATAAAATTGCTACCCCATATCATCCACAAACATCTAAACAAGTTAAAGTGTTAAATAAAGAAATAAAGCGTATCTTAGAGAAGACTATCAACGCATCTAAGAAAGATTGGTCTTTAAAACTTGATGACGTATTGTAGGCTTATAGAATAGCTTTTAAAACCCGTATAGGAATGTCGTTATACAAAATCATTTTTAGTAAATCATGTCACCTACCTATAGAGCTTGAGCACAAGACTTACTATGCCATAAAATACCTTAACTTTGATTTATAAGCTGCAGGTGAAAAGAGGTTGCTTCAACTGAACTAGTTAGAGGAATTTAGAGAAGAAGCATATGAAAATGCTAAGATATATAAGGAGAGTGCCAAACTTGGCATGATAGGAACATCTAACATCGGGAGTTTGTGCCTAGTTAAAAAGTTTTATTATACAACTCTTAACTAAAGTTGTTCCTAAATAAGTTAAAATCTTAATGGTCTGGGCTATTTGAAATAGCTAATGTTTTTCCTTATGGTACAATTAAGTTAAAGGCAAGAGACAATCGTACTTTCAAGGTGAATGGTCATCTTCATCTCCTCAAACACTATTTTAAAGGGGAAAACATGGACCATGATGCCACTATTGTGGTAGACGTGAACCAATAGTAAGACCCAAAAAGTCAAGCTAGCGACTATAAACTAAGTGCTTCATGGGAGGCAACCTATGTCTAACAAAACTAATTTTTACTTTCTATTTAATAAAAAAAAGAGAAAAAAATGTGTGCAAGTTTGGTCTTCCCTTATATGCTAGCCATGTACACTGCCAGCATATGGGAGTAGATAGTCGACATACATGCCAAAATATAAAGCACATCGGTTTAAACTCCTCTCTCCTCACTAATACATACATTTCCCTCAACTCCACTATGCCACCTAAGAAGCTTCAACCACAAAGGAAGAAACAAAAGATAGCTGTCACTTCATCTTCACGAAGTCCAATTAGAGATTTGTTGTCACATTGGGACTATGCAAAAGAGCAAAAGAAGAAGTTATAAAGGATGACGTTCATGAATCAACAATACTTGGATTGGGCTCTTTTGCAAGAATATGGGATGGACGATCGAATCTAGCAGATAGTTCCAGATAAGACTTGGTTAAGATTGTTTGAGGTAAAGGAACCTACTTTCAAAAATATTGCCATCGAGTTTTTATCTACTTTGCAATTGGAGAGAGATAGGAGAATGTCTACGATCACCTTTTAGGCTTATGGCGAGATTCATGTGATTGAACTAAATCAGATTAGTTATTTCTTAGGATTATATGATGAGGAAGAAGTGAATTTGCTCAACCCCTGGCTCAGTGATATGACTGTTGAGAGATTCTGGTATCAGCTGATTTACCTAATGTGGGATGATTTTATACCTTCAAAGTCGCTTGCCACTACTTTTTCAACAGTAGAGTACAAGCTGCTTCACTACATTCTTGCCCACATTATCAATTGTAAGAAAACCAGCCACAATAAGGTAACTAGTTTTAATATGTGTTATCTGTACAACTTGACTTCTAGGTATCAAATTGATCTAGGAGTAAAAGTAGCAAATTTTATTTATAGACAAGTAGATGATACCAAGACTTAAGTTATATTTTGTGGTGGTTATATTACGGCATTGCTGAAGTGCATGGGGATTTTTCAGCAATTGGAAGGGGATGAGGGTATTCCTTATAACCCTATTTCAACTGCACTCTTTAGTGGTTGGGGATTAGTTAAGATAAATAATAGGCCAAATCCAGTTGATGAGGAAGATATTCTTGAAAATCCTCTTATTGCTAAAGCTTCTACTTCTTATTCTCCTCCTTCAGTTGATAGTTATGAGCAGTTGAGCATAGAAATTAGGGAATTTCGAGATCAAATTCGCAAAGAAAGGAAGAAGAATAAGAAGTTCCAGACTACTATGTTTAATATGCTAAAGTTCGTTATCTCTTGTTTCCAGCTAGCAGTTGTAGAGCAGCTACATTACGAGACTTCCAATAAGGAGACTAGCAGTACTGATCAAGACAATTAGAGCCTTACACACCTTTCTGATGTTTTTCTATGTTATTTTCTTTTTTTCTTTTATTTTATTTTGTTGTTAGGTTATTTTTGTTTAGTACCCACCTGATTAGGTAACTCTGGATACTTGTTTCTATTATGTACTTTTGAGTATACTTTTATCCTATATTTGCTCTTTTGTGTTTCTTCGTATTTGTAGAGACAAGTCTGATTCAAATTAGAAGCTCTTCTTAATGATATCATGATTAGAATTTTCCTTGTTGCTGAAAATTTGAATCCAGGGAAGTACTAGTTTTTCATTTCCTATTGTTGCGAATTTTTATTTTATTCTATTTCCTCTTGTATACTGAATTGGAGACAGTGTAGACACTGTCTATTCTAAAGTGGGGGGAGGAAATATAGGAAATGGATTTTAAATTGAATTGAACGTCAATTTTGATGCCGGTTTTTTCTTTATAAATGATTGTACTTCCGTATCAGCTTGAACTTTACTTGTTCTTAAGTATCTGGCAATTTTTAGGCCAACTTTTTTTTTTTATTTTGAATTTATTGTTTGGAATCTAGAGATTATACAAAGAAAAATTGTTGATAGCATTTGATTATGATTAGCTTGAATAATTGACTCATTAAGGTGCCTTACTCACCATTGTTTTGATTTTTGTACTTAGTTAAAATTAATTAGTCAAATCTTTAGGAACCTAATTTACCTAGTTTTTAGCCTTAGAATTTGAAGTTTAAGAGTCGGTTGAGTTCTTAAGTGAAAAGTAAATAAGTTCACTTCTATGTAAGGTTAGTATGTATATTTTATTTTTAGTTATTCTAACGACACTTTAACACTTAGTGAAAGAGGTAAGTAAAGCTTTATACTTAGTAATTCCTATAAGAAAAGTCTAAAAAATTTTAGTGAACAATAAAAAAAAAAGTTATGAAATTAGAGTCTTTGCTCCAATAACTCAATAAATTGTGTTAAGAGTATTTTAACTTGAATGTTAGAGCGAGGAAGAGTTTGTAGGGGTCTCTTTAAAACCTAGTCACTTGGGTGATGAGCCCGAGATGTGCTAACTCAATGCACTCACTATAATGAGAAGGGTGGAAAGGCAAAGTGTAGTATCTGAACTAAAAAGAAAAGAAAAAGAGAGAAAAAAAAAGGGAATGGAAAATGGAAAATGGAAAATTTGAATGCAATTCAAGAAATGAATTAAGGCTTGTAATAAAAAGGAAGAAAACCTAGGGATAGAGCAGATGCCATATGTTTTCACTACTTTGTTGACTTGTTTGTTGGGATAATTGGAGGGATAATATGCCTGCTAATAGCTGGGAAGTTTAAATGGGCATTTTTCCTTTTAGGATTGAGTATTTACTTTTGAAATAGAAATTTTCGGCTAAACGCTTAGATTAAAATTTGTTTTCTCTAGAGTGGCCGATTAATTTCAATTGTAGTACTTTGATCACATATTTTGATTTGGTTAAAGTGGTAAGCATTATAAAATAGTGAGTTTGAAAGTGTGAAATATCATATGTCTGGATTTGCAATTAGAAAATTTGTATTTTCAATGATAGATTTCTTTAGTTTTGTTTATTTTGCTTGAGGATAAACAAAAGTTCAAGTGTGTGAGAGTTTATAAAGGTATATTTTACTCATATTTTAGTGTACAAATTTGGTTGAATTATTATTTATTTAATAGAAATAATTAAGAAATGGTACTTAAGTATTTTCATTTTGACATTTTAGGTCTTAGAGGATTTAGATTGGAAATACGATCAATTAAGAGGAGTTTTACGCAATCAAACGAGGCCTAAATCGAGCGAAGGCACTCTAGAAGTAAAGGCAGATGGCTTACATTCAATACCGATGGCTTACAATTCTATACTACCAGCCTTCATGGTTGGCCTTCAATAAAAAAGATCTAATCGAAACCTAACTCTAGTTTTTTCTATAAATAGCCATGTGATCGATATTTTAGAAGGACATTTTCATCTTTTTTAGAATTAGAGAGTCTTAGAAGCAGTTAGGTCTTATTTTAGAAGAGTTTTTCTTTAGAATTTCATAGATCGTTGAGAAGACTTTGCTTTTATTGTGGAGATCATCCTTGGAGTTTGTAATTGAATTTTGAGTTCCTCATAATTACAAAATTGGTGATTTCTATCATATTTCTATTTATGCAATTATGTGATTTGTTCTTATTTCTAATCACGAACTTCTTTGCAAATTCTATTGTTATATGTGCTTTTATTTTAATTTCCATGGTTTGCTAAGTTTTATTTGTGGGAAATTGATGAAATCTTAGATAGTTGAGATGATAATTGTATTCATATTATAAGGTTAATATATATATGGATGATTCATGATTGCAATTTCTATGATTTCAATCATAATTTTTTATTAGTTACAATTGTTAGAAACACTAATGAAACGAGAGTTGATATAGGGTTTGTTATAAATTATTGATTAAACTAATTAGCTAATGTGGGAGTAGCATTAATTGGATTGATTAGAAATATCTAGGGACTAATGTAATGTTTTGAGTTATTTATTTGCTAAGACATTAGGGATAATTGATTTAGGATATCAGACGATCATAGCATCGGGAGGTGTATGATTATAATTTAGAGTCCACTATTAATTGGAGATACAGAAGTTGACCAATTAATTAGAGGTTTAAATCCTTAAGTTTTAAGGCATGATAATTTAATTTGAATAATAGTATAGTTATTAATCTCTATAACATGATGACAATTTGATTTGCACAACTAAGGTACACTATGTTTTTCTCACATTCTCAATTGATTGCATAGTTTTAAATATTTTATTGTAATTTTTTTTGACAATTTTAAGGTAATTATTAGATTAGTTAATTCATAATTTAATTTTGATTACCTAAATATTGATAAGAACTATCATAGGATTAGTGATTTCTTAGTTCTCGAGAGATCGACAACCTTACTCACTCTTTAATAGATGATTCCGACCTAGAGTACTTGCTGGAGTACTCACGATTTAATTATATATATTTATATAGTTTAAGTGAAACAAAAAAAATTGATTATATTAGACATCAAAGAATGAAAAAAACTTGAATGTGTAAGTATTAATCCTTGTTGGCCTAAGCTTGATTTAAGCTCTTCATTCATTTTTTAAGCCTCCAATTAATGTTTTAAGAAAGAATGAAAGTTTAAAAACACATTTTAACTTATGAATTCATCTAAATTGCCGCAAGTTTTGATTAATTTTGAAATAATTTTGTTAAAAACCCATTTATGGAAAAGATTGAATTGATTCATTCTTTGACTTCCCTTTTCTGAATCAAGCTTCATCATGTACAAAAAGCGGCTTAGGGATCTCTTTATGTTAAAACCAAGCTTCTAAACATGCAAAAAATATACACCTAAGCTCTTTCTCTCTCTAGACGCAAGTGCTACTTACTTCCTTTCTCTAAAACCACCATTCTGTGGTGGTTTTTGAACAAAACTAAGCTCGCTTTAAGCTTCCTTACTTTGAAAGACCCAAACCTAGCCACTACTAGAACCTTAGAAGCGACTGTAAGCAATAACCATTGCTACCGCTATCAGGTGGTTTTCAACCACCACCCAAATGGCCACCAAACACAGTGGCACTTGATCCACACCTATACTCCCTAATAAAAAAACCTATGAAATCAATGTTCCTCATTTGTTTGGAGGCCTAAAAATAACTGTAGCAAGCTACGATAGTGCACTTCTTCTTCTTCATGCGACCAAACCGTAACCCATATTCAACTCGAGATCCATGCCTTGATCTAAATTCAACATGACCCGCGTACCTCCAAGCTCAAGTTTAAGTTCGATCTTACTTTCTTTCCTTTTCATTTTTACTTATTTAATGTCTTTTAGAATTTGTTGTCTAGGAAAGTTTGTCTTTATTGAAATTTATTTTTATATATAGATGGAAAAGTCATTTTAGGAAAAGATAAAAATAAATAAATTTTTAATGGTTTACCTAAATTAGGAATTTTTTCGCTTTCTTTTTAAGAAATGTGTACTTTATCACTTAGAAAAATAATTTCCCAAATAAAATATAGATAAAATAAACCTTTTTCAAGTTTAGGGCCTCTTTTAGATTTTATTCAAAATAAACACCCATGAGGACCATTTTTCTAGTATTTTCCTTAACTAAAATAAAATGGTTAAGCAATGTAAACCTGATGATTTTTTTGTGAATAAAGTGAACCACTCACTAAAGTTTATTTCAATTGAACTACATGAAGTCCGATTCCTATTAGAGGGTATGTAGGCACTTATGGAGCAACTTAAAATAGGAAATTTTTTATATTTCCCCTTTTTGTAAATAGATTTTTAAAAAAATTTCTTGTCCTGTTTGTAAAAAATAAATTACTAATTTTTTAATTTGTTAATTAGAATTCAACTTTAATATTAAAAAGGTATTTTGAAAAATAAATTTAAATTTAAAGGGTTAAAACGGTACCCGTTTAAGGTTTAATAGGTTAGCCCTTAAACTTAAGATCTTTGGTTTCAAAATTTGGTTTTATCGAAGATCGATAGCTAAGTTATAATCAATCCACTCAATTAATTCTAACTTAACTCTTTTTCTAATCCTAGTTGGGTAGCAACTCCAAATATTTTTTAAACTATATAAAAAATTGAATTTTTCTTATTTTTAAGTCGATGGTTGGTATTAAATAGGTTAAGGTTTAACACCAATAGAATTAAGGAAAATAAAAATTGAAAAATCAAGCTTAACAAGATCTTTTTCTTAATATGAAAATCATGGTATTTTTCTATTGCCCATTTTTTTTTCTTTAACTTAATTTAAATTAAATTCTATGTCTATTTAATTTAAACCCTCAACTAAAATATTCAACTTTGATTTTGTGGTTAAATCTATCCTATTTTGAGAAAGTTTAGAAACAATAGATTTTCATAAAAATTTCTAGATGGATCTAGCATATGTTGATTTCTAGAACCTAATAATGTTATTTAGAATATTCAACTTTGATTTTGTGGTTAAATTTGATTGTTCGTATAATTTGAGGTCATTTTTTATGACATAGAGGTTAAATTCGAAAAATATAGGAAATGCATGAGTTCAATATTTTTGATGATTAAAACTAAAAGTTTATACTTTTATTAATTTAAGGAATTTTTCATGGAGTTAATAATTGGATTATAATACCATTTATTGCAAGAATAATGGGTGTTTAATCATATATTGGCTCAATTAGCAAATTGTAAAATTGAGTTAACAATTGATGAGCTATTTGAAAGAAGAATGAATACTCAAGGGCGAGGTTATGTACTAGGTTAGTTTAGTGGAAAACAATGGAATATAAGCCAAAATATAGAAGATTTAGCAAAGTTATGAAGCATATAGTTGAATCAGAAGGTTATTTAGAGGCTTCATTGACTAGTAACACTAGACTTAAACCTACTCAAAGAAAAATAAGTTAGAAGGTCTAGGACAATGACTATTGAAATAGTTCAAAGGATAGGTCAGAGGATACTTCAATTAAGGACTCTAAGTTTAACCTTAACTTAAAGGATAATTCAAAAGATACATCAATTAAGGACTGTAAACATAACCCAACTAATTCAAGAGATATTTAGGATAAGAGCTTCTTTAAGGAATGACCTTAATTCTTAAATGCCTTGTAACACCCCGCTTTCTAAGTATTTGTTTAAAATTTTTTCTTAACTTTTGGTACCTGAAGATGGTTCGTTATTGTTATCCTTGAGTTAAGGATAAGATAGAATTTGTACTTTACCTGTCATTAACTTTAGAAACACTTGGCTCCAAATGTCTTCTTATCTAATATAATAAATCACAGTAAAATTCTTTCCTAAAAGTGAGCCAAACTCAAAGTATCACAGCTAAATATTCTTATACTTGATTTTAGTACAAAATTTTATAGTCTTAGAGTTATATTTCATAGAAAACATGTTGATATTTCTTCAAAAATCACTTCCTAAAACTTAAGAAAAATCTTGCATTTATTTGATCCTCCTTAAGTGAAACCACTTTGCCAAGTGCTCTAATGTCTTCTTGCTCCTATGGTGTGAGGCCTGGTCTAACTTCTTTTCTAACTTGAGGATAAGACAACTTATCATATCGGCTTACGATAAGCTGAGTGAGAGTAGATAACAAGCACAATATAAGCAATATCATATCATATCATACAACAAATTATCAATTGAAACATAATACTCCTCAATCCAACTAATCCATGCAAATGTAATAAGTGCATGCCATGCTAATGCATGTGACATGCATTGGTACCAATATTATAGCCTAGCCTTAGCCTTAAACCTAAACATCCAGGTAATTGACATTGCTAGGCATTTGAATTATCTAATTTAAGAACCTAGAAAAGAGTTTAACAAATTCAACCTAGCCTAAGCTATGTAATTTTATATGTTCGAAAACTAGTCTTTGTAAACCAAGATGTTTGCTTTACAAAAACAAGTTCCAAAAAACTAAATTGTTTGCTTAACAAGAACTTGGTTTTTGAAATAAAGCTTAACTAAATAAAATCTTAGTTTTAGAAAACTTAACCCATAGGTTATTTTCGTGCTGTTCCATGCCATGAATGTATCGACCACATACAAAGAAAGATCAAGCAATTATCAAACAACACAAGCAAGCTTATCCATTTATTTATTATCCAAGCTTTCACTTTGTATGACTTATGTTTTCATCTCTAAAACCTTACTATTGAGTTCACTTATGTCAATACCTTGAGAGGCAGGGTTAGTGGTTAGTACCTAGATTTCTATCTAAGTTAATACAGATCTCAACCAATAATTATATCTAAGTAATAACACAACTAAAGTCATTACAATCAACAACCAAGCATGATTCATCCAACAACATATACTAAGGAGTTTAAAAGGCATTTCATAGCTCATCAACCAACACTTCACCTTCATATACCCAAGATCAATTACATGAACTGCAATTAGATAAGTTAAGAGAAATAAAATTTACTCTAGAACATAAGCAATCTACTTACTTGACCACTTAGCAAATTTCTCTAACTCTTATTCTTGATTCCGATGCCCTTTCTTGCTCATATCTCTTAAACAAAATGCATATTATACCTTAGTTAACATATATCAAGTATAAACAAAATTATTAACTCACTTACACTTAAGGTTTAGGTTTTGATGTAGTTTTTTGGTAAACAAGTTTGGTTTAGGATACTTTCTAACCCAGTTTCTGACTTACCTTTTGTATATAAGGTTTTTCCAACATACTTTCTAACATAGCTTTTGATGACTTAACTATTATATGAATATTACTATACTCCTTACTTTTACTATATCACTTTGATTCGAAGATAAGAGATTTTAGTATAATTCTTATTTAATGTTCAATTGAAATAATATTATTAATATATAATCTAAAACTATAGGACTAAGCACATGTAGAAATTATAAGGAATTACCTTAAATATACATATATGTATATAGAACTAACCAATCCCTTATGTCAACTTTTGACCTAGATTCTGTACATCAAGTTATCTCTTATTTTCACTTGCCTGACATTTTAGCTCACATTCAGACTTGCATCAAACACGTCTTAAATCATCAAATTGCCCGATTCCAACATCAACTCCCCCTTTTTTTCACACTTTACTAGAATAATTCAGTATCCCAATACTCATTTACAATGAGGATATAACATGTGCAAATTAAATTACTTGGTAAATCTTCCATTTTAAGCATTTCTAACACATTACTTCAAAGTTAAACTAAAATTACCTAAAATCCAACGTCATAGTTTATAAAAAATCTTTACATAATATTAAAGTAGACACTTTTAGGAACTTGTATACAAGAATTGGAGTAGAAACTACATGATTTACTATTTTTAAAATTTAGTGCAAAATTCGTTTTAAAGCTTGGTTTCTTAAGGAATCCATAGTTCTACTTTGAATTTCAAAATTCCAGTTTGATATTTGGATTCTACATGTAAAAAATACTTAGCAAAATGAAATTTCATAATTTTTAAATTACATTTTCTATTTTTTAGAATTTTAGTGAAAGATTTAGGAAAATTGGATAGTCACCATCACATCGACCTTTGGCTACCATCTAGCTAAGAGAGGTTGTTGAAACCACCATTTAGGTGGTGCTCCACTTGGGTCTAGTGATGGTCACATGTCACGTCGCTTGTGTATCCTTATTCTTGCTTATACTCGAATTTACACTATATTCTATAAAATCTTTTGTAATTTTTCTCTCACTTTCAGGGCTCTCTTCAATTTTTCCAAAACTCTAGACTTGCTAAACCCGAAAATGAAGCTACTTCAGGGATTTTATGGGGAGCTCTTTGTTCGTGGATAAATTTTGAGGCTAACAATTGTCACATTTTCTTCTAATTCTTATTGTATATGTATCTTTAGACAATATCCAAGCTTTATTTTAATCCTTGCGAGTATGCAATGCCTTTTATCTTGATCAAATTAATTCTCCAAATGTCCTCTCTTTTTACTTTTTTTTTTCTTAGTTTACCTTATTAAGATATTAATTTAGGCATTGTAATATATTATATATTACTATTTTCAAAATTTAGGTATACACATATACATGTGGTATTTATATTAGTTATTTTACTTCTAATTAACTTTAAATTATTTCTTTTACTAGTAAAGTAATTTTATTTTTAGGATATTACTACAATCCGATCTCACATTTTGTGTTTACACTAAAAATATCTATCAGATAAAACTATGTTTTTATTAAATTCAATATTTTACCTATTTTATTTTATAAAATAAATCTTACTAGGGTATTTCTTTTAATTTCTACAACCCCATATTAAAAGTATATTTGATTTTGAGAATATTTTTCAGAATTATAAATTTTCCGATTCTAAGTAATTGCGATTGTTTTACATAATATTATTCATAATATGTACTTCTCATGAGCACTTTATTTCCTCACTTCCCAAGTCATATGTTCTAAGTTATATGTTATTAGGAATGTGCAACCATTCCAAGTCCTTGATAGTTGGTTGAAAACTAAGGTGTCACACCCCTACGTACAAGTGACCAATCAAATTAAAGATAACCTACTGAATCCCAAGAATAACAATTAAATTAATTGACTATAGAAGTTTAATAGGATTAGTTACATAGTTACTATAAAATACAATCGAACTTAAAGGAAAAAGGCATTCTTAATCACTTTACCTTATTAGACAAGTGAAGATAGCTATATTAAATATTGGAACAAGCAATAGCTGGGTGAAACACTTATTTAGTTATTTTGTATTTATGTGGTGATTGGGATAACATATGTGGTGGATTGCCAACTTCTAGACCCATCACTCGTGCCTGCCTCTAAGGCTTCCGATCTCTTACCAAGAGGATTCTCTCTTATCAGTCTACTGAGGATGAGCTCCTATATATGGAAGAGTTATGGGAAAACTCTCTAAGGAGTTAGCTTGGATATACCCTGCTTTATGCGGACTCTTGCCTAGTTGCTAACTAGTTGGGTGCCAAGGTCGACTTACTAAGTGCGGAGGTTAACCTACTAAGTTTGAGATCACTAGACGCTGAGCCCTACTCTTCCGGCCTACAAAATTGCAGCATCCCAATTACCTAGGCAACTCAAAGCATAGTCCATCAATAGTAGCCCTTCCATCATTTCAGCTTAACCACAACGTCCCAAGACCCTAGAGTATGAACCCATTGACAAGCCGCCACCTGTCCCTTACTTTTTTTACACTTGTACTATATTCATTTTTGTCATTTGTGATATTTACCCTTTTTTGAACATACTAGGAGTCTTTTTCTTACATTGTCCTTTATGTAATTTTCCATTATTGTATTGTTGCCCTAAAAGACTTATTATAAATAGTCTTTTTTATTGTAACTGTAATCATCTTATACCTTTATAGTTAATTAATATACTTGTTCTCATGGGATACCCTTCTCTGAATACATTTTCCCTTATAATCTCATTTAATCTTGTCGAGTTGCTTGAGATTAGCAGTAAGTAGACCTTAATATTACCTTGTGAGTCTTATCAAATGAAATACTAAGTTGTGTTATGTTCGTTGGTGTATCATATCCTTTGAGCAGCTTTATGGAAGCTACTATATTTGTCAACCTTTTTCATTCCTTCATTCTTTGATACTTCGAAGGACCCATTATTACTACTCCCTATGGTAAGTCCTAGCAATCAACTTAGCTCCTAGGCATATCATATAATCTTGGTATCAAAGCTTGAGATTACAACTAAAAGCTTAGTGTTGAAGTATTTCTTGTTGGAGTATATATGTTCTGTTATACTTTTTTTCTCTAGTAGAAAACAAAGCAAGTTCTTAATTTACTATGTGAAATCATATCATCAAAGTTATGAGTAATCTTCTATCGAGTAGTGGAATTCCTGATGTCTTGTATTGAGAATGTTGATTCATAGTGTTTAAGGGGAGATTAATGATGCCGAGAGTGATGCTCATGGTCATGGTTGTGGTTGTGTTACCCAACAGACCTCGTGAACTACTAAAGAACAGTTGAAAGATCTTACTGCTATTGTGGCCAACCTGGCTAACTCTATATAGAGGGCAGTAGAGACTAGGCTACAAGAGGGAGTTGTTTTAATGAGGTTAAAATGTAAGAGAAGGTTGAGAAGACAAATAGCTAAACTTAAAGCACTAGAAGCTGTTAATATGAACCCAGCTTTACCTAAACATGCTGAGAGGTTTATGAGGAGGAGACTTGAATTAGACGAAGTTAACAAATATGGTGAGGAGGAGCAGTATGATGGATTTGAAGAGGGTGAGCTTCATGCCCTTAGAGGAGCCAAGCATCTCAAAGTGCAAATTTTGAGCTTTCATGGGTCCAATAGTTCTAATGACTACCTAGACTCGGAGGAGAAGATTGAAAAGATATTTGATTTCTTTAACCACAAGGACTTAATACATATTTGAATAATTGTTTTAGAATTTTCTAGATATGCAACAATGTGATAGAAGAAATTGCAAAATGTACATCAATGTACTTGACGTGAAATTCGAACTTGGATGGAGATAAAGAGAGTTCTAAGGAATAGATTTGTTCCAAAACACTATGAGTAAGACATCTCCAAGAACTTAGACAAGGTAGCCAATTAGTAGACGAGTATATCTAAGAGTTCTAGTTGCTAATGATCCGATACGATGTTGATAGGCCTGAGGTATGAACAATGACATGGTTCATTTCTAGACTAAGATCTGAAATTGGTAATATAATGGAAGTACAGAGGCTTAGAAATCTAGATGAGACTATCCGAGTAGCATAAAGGGTTGAAAGGTAGAGGTAAAATCAACTTAGTTGAGCAAAAAGTAGTTGACTTGGCTTACCAAGTAGAGTTGGTATGCGACTTAGATATGACCAAGCTTAGTACAATTCTAAGGTGGATCGCCGAGGTTAGATGCTGAGCAGACCTAATGATAGTCGAGGCAAGACTAAGGTCAAAGAGCTTAATGTGAAGAAGGATCAAGGTTAAAGCTTAGTAAGGAATACTTGAGATATAAAATGTTTCAAGTGCCTTGATTTCAGACATGTGGCTAGTCAACATTGAACCGATGCATCATGACCATTGAAGGAGAGAAGCTTCAATTTGAAGTAGGAAGTATTAGTGAAGGTGAGGAAGAAGAAGTAGGAGTTAATCAATAGCTAGAAGAGTTTCAAGAAGATTCAAATGTCGTGACCCAACCTGAAATGGGAGACTACTATTTGGTACAAAGATCTCTTAGTACCTCTACTTTTGATGAGAATGAATAGAGAAAGAACCTCTTCCATACAAACTACTGAGTGAATGGAAAACTATGTGCTTTGATCATTGACGAAGGGAGTTATACCAATGTCAAAGCATAAGGAGTGATGAAGGCTTTGAAGTTGTTGACCTATCCTCATCAAAGCCCTACAAGATTCATTGGCTCAATGAGAAGCGAGGTTTAGTTGTTTTTGAGTAAGTTAAAGTGCTGGTCATTATTGGTGATAGATACAAGAACGAGGTGTTGTGTAACATCCTACCCATGTGCACTTCACATATACTGCTAGGCCAACCTTGGCTCTTTGATCTTAAGGTACTACATGATGGGTATAAGAATACATACATGTTCTAAAGAGATTGGAAAAAGGTTATATTAACCCTAATAAGCCCCAAAGAAGTTCAAGAGTCATAAGAGAGATTTCCAGATCACTTTAGAGGAAGCCTTTAGTGATTTCTTGAGCCTAATTTTCCAAAGGTGTCAAGATAGAAAAGTGTGTATTCTTATTGGTTAGGAGGCTACTAGAGTTGAAGTCAGTTAGAGCATTACCTGTTGAGGTGTAGACATTACTTCAAGAGTATGTCGATTTGTTTCTTGCCAAGTTGTTGAGTGGTTTGTCCCCTATCAGAGGCATAGAGCATTGCATTAACCTCCAACCTAAAGCTGCTCTACCAAACCAACCTGCCTATGGACTCAATGTCAAATAGGTAGGCGAGCTAAAGAAACAAGCTAATGAGTTGATTAAATATGATTACGTTTGAGAGAGCATGAGCCCCTATATTGTATTGGCTATCTTGGTACTGAAGAAGGATGGCTTATGGAGAATATGTATTGATAGTCAAGTGATCAACAAGATCACTATCAAGTATCGATATTTGATCCTATGATTGGATGATATTTTTGATAAGTTACATGGTGCATGAATATATTTGAAGGTTGATTTAAAGAGTAGCTACCAACAGATCCAAATGAAACCTGGAGACAAGTGGAAAACTGCTTTCAAAACAAAGGATGGTCTATTCGAGTGGATGGTGATTCTATTTGGTCTTACAAATGTACCAAATACGTTTATGTAGCTCATGAATCATAGTTTGAGATCACTAATTGGTAAATGTGTTGTTGTTTACTTTGATGATATTTTGGTATAGTGCCGACCTCATTTCTCATGCTGCGCACTTGAAATTTGTATTAGATATCCTTCATTTCGAACAATTGTATGGCAATTTAAAGAAGTGTGTGTTCTATCAGAACGACGTAGTATTCTTTGGTTATGTCATTTTTGAGGGAGGTGTCATAGTTGATGACAAGAAAGTTTGAGCTATTCTCGAATGGCCGATGCCAAGTAGTGTTGCCAAAGTAAGGAGTTTTCATTGTCTAGCTTTGTTTTATCAAAGATTCATTCAGAATTTTAGTTCTGTAGCTACCTTACTAATCAAGTTGACTAAGAAAAACTCTAAATTCAAATGGGTAGAGAAAGCTTAAAGGAGTTTTGAGGAGATTTAGTCCAAGTTAAACTCTACCCCGGTATTAGTATTGCCTGACTTTGACAAGGTTTTTAAGCTAGAATATGACATATCTAAAGTCGGTGTTAGAGCTGTTCTTATGGAGGAACGTTGACCAGTTGCCTATTTCATTGAAAATCTCTAAGGTGCCATACTGAATTACTTCACATATGACAAGGAGTTTTATGCCCTTATCTGAGCACTCCAAAACTGGTAGCATTATTTTTTGCCGAGAGAGTTTATTATCTACACAAACCATGAATCCCTTAAATACCTCCGAGACTAACAGAAACTCTCTCAATGTCATGTTAAATGGCTTGAGTTCTTGGAAACCTTTTGCTATGTCATAAAGTATAAGAAGGGAAGTTTTAACACTGTGGCTGATGCCCTTTCTCATCGGTATGTCCTTGTCACAACATGGCAAGCTAAGATACTTAGGTTTGGTAAACTACCAAATCAATATGTGCATGATCCATACTTTGGACCTTAGTAGCCAAATGCAATATCGGAGTAATATTGGATGGGTTTTATTTGAGCCAAGGATTCTTGATGAAGGGAATGCAAGTACGCATGCTGAGTAGTTTTGCTATGGAATTACTTACTCGAGAAACCTATATTGGAGGCATAGCCAGCCATTTTGGTGAGAAGAGAATGGCCAAGTTACTAAAAGAGTACTCTATTAGCTTGGGATGATGAAGGATGTGCGTAAATTTCTTAAGTAGTGGGAGGTGTACAAATGAGCCAAAGGAAGAAATTAGCCATATGGATAATATGCACCTCTACCCATACATGAGTGGCTATAGATTGATCTAAGCAAGGATTTCATGCTTGGCCTACCTAGAACACCTAAAAAATATGATTCCATTTTGGTAGTCGTTGATCAGTTCAATAAAATGAGCCACTTCATCCCTTGCCACAAAACCAATGATGCTTTATTTGTTACTAAGGTCTTTTTGTAGGAGATCATGTGGCTATATGGAGTTCCAAGGAGTATTGTATCTGATCATGATTTGAAGTTCATAAGCTTCTTCTGGTGAACACTATAGAAGAAGCTTGGCACTAAGCTTACGTTTAATACTTCCTGCCATCTAAAGATAGACGGCAAGATAGAAATTGTGAACAAAACCATAAGCACCCTTCTTCGAGTTACAATTAGGAAGAATCTACATGATTGGGATCTCTGTCTTCCCATTGTCAAGTTTGCTTACAACCTCTCTACTCATAGCTTAACAGGAAGAATGCCTTTTGAGGTTGTTTATGGACTTAACTCAAACTTACCCTTGGATATGATTATCAATCTGACCTCTTAAGGAGAAACTCAATCAATTTTATAGCACGTTAAAGAGTTTCAGAGACTGCATCAGAAGGTTGTTGAGTAATTAGCCAAGACTATGGCTTAATAGAGAGAATAAGGAAGTCGAAGAGGCAAGCAAGTCATTTACAACCCAAGAGACCTTATCTAGGTCCACCTTAGCAAGGAGCGATTCCCTGAGAAGAGGAAAACAAGTTATCTCCTAGGTCGAATGGCCCTTTTAAGATTCTTCGATGCATCAATGACAATGGTTATGAGCTAAAGCTACTCGAAGGATACGAAGTGTCTCCTGCTTTCAATGTTGTCGACTTGACGCCCTATGTGCCAAAAGAAGAAGAAGACTAAGATTTGAGAGCAAATTTTCAATGAGCCTTAAGAATTGATGGATTGTCAACCTCTAAACCCATTACTAGCCTCCACCTTCGAAGCTTCTAATCTCTCACCAAGACGATTTTCTCTTATCAGCCTACTAAGGATGAGCTCTTATACATGGAAGAACTATGGGTGAATTGATAGGAATCAAGCCCTTGGACAAATCACTCATGGCCGAGCTAGAGGACTCTAAGGACTTACATGAAGAATAATAGCTTAAAACCAAAGCCGGAACGGGGATCCTTATGCCGAATTGATCTCTTACCAACCTGTCTATCAGATCCTCACATGTGTTAAACATGCTCCTGCCCAGCAGCGAAGTTTTATTCCAAAAGACAACCCAAGACTAGCCAAGCTGAGCTCCCTAACCGACCATAAGCGTCTAACTCCAATTTAGCTGACTTTTTTACCGGACTGATTTGCTCTCGACTTGATCGAGATCAAGTTGGTCCCTGACTATAACGCTTTTCTGCTTCTACCTACTTTGTATCATATTTCTAATGATTAGCCAGTAAGCAACATATGTTCCTTAAACATAGCCTTCCAAAATGATTCATTCTTTTCTGTATTGAATATTCTTTGTTTCTTTTAGCCCTTTTAGTATGTTTCATGTAACCTAATTGTAGAATACTCTTTTGTCTTTTCATACATGTAAAGTAACCCGAGTAGATAGGTATATAAACCCCCACGTTCTTGTAAGCAGACAATCAACTTGTCAATACAAAATTATTCATGTTGAGCAACCTTAGTGTTTTCATTATCATTCAACTCTTATCTATTCCCTTTAGGAAGGAGAAGTGGCGAGTGACCCTTCAATTCGAACCGATGTGTCATATCCAGTAGATTGTAGGCTGACTAGGATCGAGTGGTGTGTTATATCCATTTGGTAGCTGCCCAGACCTTGCTAACTTTTTCTCGTTTGTTTTTAGTTTGCTTTGTTGTATTGCTTCTCCGTGTGTCCGACCTTGGAAGCACATCAAGAACTTTCTAAGGGCCCAGTTCAAACATACCTTGCTCTGTTTGGACTCTTGCTCAGTTGTCAACTAGCCAAGCGTCTTACCAAGTGCCAAGGCTGACTTGTTGAGTGTTGAGTTCGAGATCACTAGATGCCGAGCCTTACTCTTAGCCTACAAAATTGCAACAACATTCAATAGCCTCGATAACTCCAAGCATCGTCCCTCAACGATAGCCGCTACATGATTTCAGCTTAACCATAGCATCCCAAGACCCTAGAGCACAAACCTATTGACAAGCCACCACTTGTCCCTTACTTTTCTAACACTTGTATTATATAACTTTTTTCCTTCGTCATATTTATCCTTTTTCGAACATACGAGGAATCTCTTTCTTACATTGTCTTTTATGTAATTTTCCATTATTGTATTATGGCCTTAAATGACTTACTACAAATAGTTTTTTTTTTTCTTTTTTTTTTTACTGTAGCTAAAATCATCTTATACCTTTACAGTTAATGAATATACTTGTTCTTGCAAGATATCCTTCTCTAAATACATTTTCTCTTATACTCTTATTTAATTTTGCTTAGTAGCTCAAGATTAATAGCGAGTGGACCTTATTAGCTTGTGAGTCATGTCAAATGAAGTATTAAGTTATGTTATGTTTGTTCGTGTGTCATATCCTCCAAGCAACTTCATGGAAGCTACTATGTTTTTCGACCTTTTTTGTTCATTCATTCTTCGATACTTTGAAGGACTTGCCGTTACTACTCCTTATGGTAAGTCTTAATCATGAACTCAGCTCCTAGACACATCAATAGGCCATTCGTTTCCTTGTTTTGTATAGATGTGAGATTTAGTTAAGTGTATCTAATGGCTTAATTTATTTATATTAAGAATTGTTGGGCTATCATTATTATGACTTATGCTTTCCATGATAAGTTGCTATTTGGGCACTTATAATTTGTGAATCCGGTAAGGAGTTGTTATTTGGGGTTTGGTGGACATACATAGTATATCCGTAATGGATAGATGTTTACCCAAAATGTGGCTAGATTATGCTTGGTTGTATAATTATGTTTGGCTATTAAGAGTGATAGTTCCATTAGGAATGTGATGGCTATTTTTGATGGTAAATTCTTGTAAGTTGTCAAACTTTGAGAAATGTGGAGACTGGTATTATATCAATGAAATGTTGAATAAATGTTAACTTAGATAGGATCATGTATACTCTATGATAACTATTTTATACCATATTCATTATTGAAGTATCTAATTTTTGGGCTAATTACTAGGCTAGGTTTATTCTATTGATGATTCGTTGAAATATGCTGTTTGATGCATTTATAGCATAGCATGGCACAAAAGGGACTTACTGATTAGGCTTTTTAAAATAGAGATCTTATTAGGTTAGGTTTTAAACATATGGAACAGCAATGCTCTATATTATCAACTTAATATGATAAGCTAGGCTAGGTCTAGCTAATTGTTGTGGCCTTAGGTTGTGTTTTCGGCTACTCATTGTGGCTTTAGGCTAAGTTTATCTTGGAAGTCCTATTCTTTAGCAACTCTTTGTTGCACTGAGCCAGCCAGGCTAGGATAATAGTACCAGTGTATGTCATGCATTAGCATGACATCTGTATGATGCACAAATCATTGTGCATATGTTTGGTATTAGCTTAAAACTTGGATGTGCTAAGCTTTCAATAACGCTAGGATTATTGAATATATGATATTTGATCATAATTTTATAATTGCGTGTACCTTGGTTGTTGTGTTTAGTTATTTTAGTTTATGCTCACTTAGTTAAAGACCAAAGCTGAGGGGTTAACTTATATAATCTTAAGTGCTGAAGATAAAACATGCTTAATATTGGAATTGGGTTAGGTAATTAAGAGTAGATAGTTGTAGATTCAAAACCAAGCTCTATGATGCTACATTACAAGAAGATCTTCATGTTGTGTTGTATGGATTTCACGTAAATATTATGATTGTAAAAGTGTAACTCTTAGTTGGATTATGTATTATAAAGGAAATTGAATTATGATACTTTGAGCGTAGCCTATAGAAACCTTAAGTCAACTTATCTCAACCCATAGCTGAGATATCTAAGTGCAACTACAAGCATTTATCCTAAATCTCCATCCAAGACTTAGCTCCTACCATAGCACTTAACCTATTAATAAGTTGATAGTTGAGTTTTAAGAGTTTGACGCCACTTATAGAATTCATATCTAGAGTTATTATGGACCATAGGCCTGCTTGGGAAGCTCAATCAATGGACAATTATGGGCACAAAGTAGAAGGTCCAACCTATGTGGGATGACTAACCTATTACATGCTATGTTACCATAGGAGATCTTGGATCTTACTTGAAATAGGAAGATACACTTTCCTATTTAGGTGATATTCAAATATAGTCACTTTTTAGATATATTCCCTCTTTAATTGCTATAAATAGAGGTATAACCCAAAAGGTAAGCCACTTTACGTATGCCTACAAATTCTTGTTCTCTATCTTTCATTAAATCTTACGGATTACTGACTTAAGCATCGGAGTGGCCATGCTGGACAACCCCTCTATATCTTCTCATGGTGTTATGTTTTGCAAGTCTAGGTCTAACATTCAAAGCCCAGTTCACAATCTTTATTAGCAAAGTTCTTGAGACAAGAATGTGTACTATAGAGCTAGTTTGATAAGTTGATTACAAGTTTAACCTTATCCCTAACTTAGGAATAGCATAATGAATTGTCTCTTAAGCACCACATGTTGAAAAAAAGTTTAAGTAGATGCCTTTAGAGGCAATGCATTATGGGGTGGTATCAAAGTATTCTTATATGGAGTGGGCAATTGAAGCATCATAGCTTGTTTATGGAAATGGGTCAAAAGTGTCTCAAGACAAAGAGATAAAGTGTTTCTAGAGATTTAAGGATTAGAATAAGGATTGAAATTATGAACAAAGCATTTTTATGGAACAAAACTAAAGAATGGTTGCAAATAAGGAATGTAGATTAGTGAAGAATCTTGATGAATTATGATGAATGTCTTATTAGATTCGAAGCTAAATT